>ML391718.1:751-39502 GCA_005239525.1 Nicotiana knightiana
TTTAAAAATATGTAAATAATCAGATAATTTAGGCCAAATATTAATAGTTAAGCGACCGTGCTAGAACCACGGAACTCGGGAATGCCTAACACCTTCTCCCGGGTTAACAGAATTCCTTACTCGGATTTCTGGTGCGCAGACAAATCAAACAAGAGTCAATTTCCTCGGTTTTGGGATTCTTTAATGCGGTGTCCCAGAGCATCGTCAAAAATCCGGGTGACGACTCTGAAAAGTAATAATAAGTCCCAAAACCGAATAATGTCATTTTAATTGGAAAAACTCCCTTATTACCCTCCACTAATCCGGGATAGTGGAAAAAGGAGGTGTGACAATACTTAGGAAGCTATAAGTTCAAAATTATTCTTTCAGTTAATTACAAGTTTATAACAACTTGGTATCTGTGTATCTTCATTGAAATGGTTTTGAACTACATTGCATCTCATTTTACAATACAACATTATGAGTTTAGAATCTCAAAGCTTATATGCAAATTTTCTCACCAAAATCCCGTCATTCCCTTAAGTTGTTTCTGTTTTCTTTCTTGTTGTGACAAGAGGATGAAAATGAACGTGTCACCCCAACTTATTCTTTCACTATCTCCATTACTTAGCATCCTACAAATGTTCACAAATCAGTGCTGGATAAATTTAGAGCACACCATCTTTCACCGGGTTTCAGTAATATTCCACTATTTATGCGTGAAAAGGATGTCTCTAAGCCCGTCAGTTAATATAGAGTAACTGCTGCTACATTCTTTATACCTAACAAGCAGTTGCTTATAATGCTATTCTGAAAATTTTTATGTGTCGCAATTAGGTTCTGAATTTTCTCCTATTATACAATATGCTTTTCAGTATAAACTACTGGTGTACTTCAATGAAAACATTCACTAACATGAGATAATATGCGCTGCCAGAAAATGGGGTAAATGATACAAATAAAAGCGCATAAGGAATTCATTTTTAGTTGCTTCTACTACATAAATATTGATTACCTATTAATCAGTATTATATATATATATATCCATATCCTTGTTTTTGAACTTCTTACATAATAGTTCTACTAACTGACAAAACTTCGTCAGTGGGGTTTTCAAATCTGCATTTGACCATAATATAACGCATTCTCTATCAAAAAGTTATTTATTATTTTTATTTTTATTTTTAAAAAATGTCAGTTGCTAACATATGGAATTTGGGCTCGGCCTCAGCGCGGGCCATTTCCACTAGTATATATGTATAGATTCTCTCTTTAGTTGTGCGTACATCATTCTCAATTCTTGGTTGAACAAGAAATTGAACAAATAACTTGAACATTCTGCTTGTGGTCATTATTCGAGAAGTTGATAAAGTTTTTCATTCCAGAACTATCCTTCAGCTTAGTTTACCATCCGTTAAGTTTTGTGAGGTCTGTTAGTTAAGGGATTAAAAGTGCATCGTTTAATTGAAAGTTAAAAGTGGTGGTAAGTTAGATAAGTAAAAGATTAAAAACAGAATATAGCGTTAAAAAATTTCCTGCTCCAAAAAGAAAAGTAGAACTCCTCTGATTCAACTCCATTTGTAATTTCCAACATGTCAGAAAATTACAACGTCATCGTTCCACGGCAGTAATCCATGAGGATATAGACACGTGAAGGAAGATCAACGGTGCAAACGAGGAGAGAATAAGTTTCGACGAAAGAATAATTCCCTCATTGCATATTTTCATGTATCACATTTGGGATCTGGGATTGGTGCCATCCTCCTGTGCTTATATTTATCCCAAATTTTCAGTTAATACAAATTTGTATATTTAAAATATTTTTTTTTTAATTGTTAAGTACATTCTTTTCAACAATGGAGTACTTGTTACCGGAAATTTGAAACCACAAATTTTCCACCAAAATAAAGAGAGACCAGATTCAACTTAAAATGGGTCAATAGGTCAAACCAATTAAGTGCATCCATGAGTTTTTTCACATGAAAATTTATACTATTTCACGCTTCAAATATATTAAGCAGCTTCGGTAAATTAAAATAAAATTTTAAAAATATTAGGCGTTTAGGCAACTAAAAAGTTATTTGTTACAATTCTGTCGTTACTATTTTATTTAGTGAGACATTACTTAAGTTAAACATTTAAAATCAAATAAAGGGTATTGAAATTAAAAAATAGCTAGATTTACAAATAGTGATTGAAAAATAGTCACAGTTTTACTACACACAAATCGTGACTTCTACTTAGCCAAACTAATTACATAGATCTCACGTGTAATTGGGTTTTAAAACAACATCTTACCCTAAAATTTGGTTATCTTTGAGAACTCGAGTCATTTGTTTAGTTAGCTCTTCTTATGCGTCAGTTTATTCTATGGCAGTAGAGTTTCGCAGGTTTATGAGTTGGAAGTCGGAATAACATACTTATGGCTATAGCAACAGTGAGTCGTGCCCAATGTAGTGAACAGCAAATATTTTCATGTTCTTACTTATGTGCATTACATATTTTCTCCTTTTGGACAATTGAAAATTATACTAAGTCTTTTCGATTCTTATCGTCAAATGTTAGGCCTTATTTGGCATTTCACATCTGGCTTGACTCGGGAGTGATTGAAAGATTATGAAGAAATATTTAATTTTCAAAATGTATTGAAGTTGCAATTACATGTGTACTATATACATATATCAAAATTTGCATTTATAAAAATATATAAGAAGGGACTATAGCAATTTCTTTTTTAAGTTTATCAATTAGTAGTCGCAAACCATTTTAAAGTTAGCATCAGTAATGTCACGGTTCGAAATCACGCAAAATATGGCATCTCTCATCACCCTCAAGATGAGGCATATTAGTAGGGTGGCAAATGAAACTTGCCAATCCGATAATTCCAGTCAAACCGAGAAAAAAATTTGACGGGGGAAGCCACTCGGTGCTTCAGTTCTTCTTTGAGTTGGGTAACCTCGACAGAATGGCTTTCCCGGCGGACCTAGCAGATTTGAGGCTGACGTCAAGATCACGGACAGTTGAACTAAAGAAGCCTATTATATGCTCGATAGTTTTCCTATACTTCTCTTCTAGCTGGGCGTGTTTCGACCCCACAACAACAAGCTCTTCAATTTTGGAGTTCAAGGTTGCCTCTAGGTTACTCACTCTTTTAGCTGAGGCAGCCTCACGATCGCTTGCAGCAAGAGCGACGTCTTGGACCTCAAGCCATTTGGCCTTGGCTTCATTGAATCTAACCCACAACAGGCCAATTTCTTGGCTAAGAGCCACCACTTCTTGCTCGCTTTGCTGCAAATGAGCCTCCAAAACAACGGCCTCAGTAGCTTTGCTTTCCAATTCCAAGAGGCATAGAACAATTTAGTCTCGTTACACCAAAAGATGATTCCGTTCAGAATTAAGTTCTTCCTTCTCACGAATCAACCTTTGAAGGTCCTCAGAAGAAAGAAAGTTGGCCTGCAAAATCAGAAGAAGTAAAACTTCGGATACATTCGTACAATAATAGAAGAAATAACAAAAGGAAGAAAGAAACGCACCGCTGCGGCGTTGTGCATGGCGTTGTTCGAAAAACACTCCCCCGAGAGTGCCTGAATATTTTTCCAGTCTTTATCTGAAGCCAAAGTCTTAAGATAATCATCCAGCTCTACCGACCGAGATAACAAGTAGCATCCGGTAGGGAACGAAAGATTAATGTTCCTCCTCCTTTGTGGATCTTCAGAAGAGGCAGCATAGTTTTGTCCCAAATTCACATGAACTGGGGACTATGGAAGAGGAATACCTTCTTCATGGTCAGATGCGGGTGATGGAGGCAGTGGCGAAGCCAGAAATGTTTCCAAGGGTGTTCAGATTTGAAAGAACTAAAAAAAGATTTCGACAAAGGGTGTTCAATACATATTTTATACATGTAAAATCAATATTTTGCTTATATACACAGTGTAATTTTTCGTAAAATTTCGGTGAAGGGTGGTCTGTTGACCACCCTTTTTAAAAGGTGGCTTCGACCCTGGATGGAGGTGATGTAGCAACTGATGGTGGAAGAGTGGATGAATATGTAAGTGATGTATCACTTGTTGGTATTGGTGAAGGTGGAGATGAAGCTGATGGAGTAGGAGAGTGAGAAGCAGCTGCATCAAATGCAGTGCTGGCTGTTGGATGATCGCCAACCAAAGACGACAAGGACCCGGTACTCATCCTCGCAGCACTGGTTACAGCAATTAGGGCCCGAAACAGGAGTTGGCATTTTCTACCAAATCAAATTCTCCCCAAAGTGCCGAGACATCATCTTCAGTTGGTGTAACTATCTCAACAGGTCGAGCATCATGTTGAGATGATGAGGATCGTCGCCTTCTATGTAGAGAAGCTCCCTCATCACTAGCTTCTTCATCATCATCAATCATCATGGTGTCTATGACCAGCCCAGAAGGAGGACCAGTCGTCATCATCACCGCAGATGACTCAGGGGAATAAGTTTTTGCCCTCCTATTCTTTTCCTCGGCCGCGAAGGAATGGCTTCTCTTTTGTTGCTTATCCTCCAGCCGGGGACTCCGTGAAGTATTCGCGCCCAAAAAATAGGCCCGTGGATACATGTTCGAGTAAGTACTTCCAAAAGCAGCCTCCCTGCATCAGCAGGAACCAAAACGTCCTCCTTGGGGACATCAATAGAGCTCGCAGGTAGACCTAATTTCGTGAAAAATTTAGAAGGGTTCAACCAAGTTCTCCTTATACAAAAAAAATGGAAGCAAGGTAAATTAAATTACCATAATTTTTTGTCTTTTCACCCGTATTTAAGGGCCAATTCTTTCCACAAACGAGTTTCGGGCGTTGTGACGTCCAAGATCTTCTAAACCCACCAGTCTAAACCTTCCACCACCGGTGGGATTTATCGAGTTGCTGAAACATGTGAATGGGTGAAGAGTTGATACGGCCATAAAAGTATATCTAGTAAAAAGAAATACTAAAAAAAGAGCTTACGAGTGCGGCTCCAAGCGACCGGAAAGAATGAAGTCGTTGTCAGAATGATGTCGTTGGTGGCGACTGTGACGAGCTATTCCATCCACCAAAAGTCGTTGTCGTCATCCATGCTAGACAACAAAGCACTGTGGCCACGCTTGTAGAGGTTTATTATTCCCCCGCAGAAGTTTTTTGGAGAACAGAGATTCATCATATGAGCTAAGGTTAGCTCCTCTCCAATATCCCGGCATAAACGTCGAAGGCAGGCGATCATCCTCCACACTGAAGGACTTACCTGTGCCAAACACCTGGTAGCAAAGGCAAAACTCCGCAATCACAGAATCAAGCTCTCCGCTAAAAGAAAATGCCCCAAAGTAAAGGGATATATAAAAAAATATGTAAAACCTTCCTTGGGAAAGGTCACTCTCTCCGATAGATCAGGAGCAATGATATCCAACTCATCGCAGCGGCAGTCCTCCTTCATAGCAGGAATACTGGAAGGACGAATGGAAGAAGGCTACCTACTAGCAACCCAAGTGCGAGGGTTAGTAGTAGAGAATTTCTTTTCAAAGTACTTTGTGGTACTGAGTCTTCTTGGGATGATGAAACCCACCGTTGGAGGAACAAAGTCCTTGGTTTGTTCTTGTTCTCTGTAGAACCAGCACGCTTGGAGGAACAAGCCGTCGCAAAAGTAGAAGGAAAATGTTTTGTGTTTGAAGAGAATTAGAGAAAGTATGGAAAACAAATATGCAAATCAGAAGCTCGAGAAATTATGAAAAGAAAAGGAAAAGAATTTTGCGTATAAGTAAATTTTGGCGGCTAAAGTCATGGCCATGATTACCTCGATAATCGGCAAAAGCTGTGCTGAATCGTGAGATGACGCGTGTGCGGAGAGGCGTGCGTCTAATCAACTCTCAGAAGCCTTTAGAAGGAGTTAAAGTAATTTTCGCCAAAAGAGTGTTTCTACCAACTTTCCGATAACACAAAGTTATGTCACCGCAAAGCAGGGAGGCAATCTGTATAGGGTAAAATGTGATATGATACGTGGTCGTTTAAATGAAAGACACACGGAGCCCAAGACGGGGAAAGCCGAAGACGAACACAGCTTTTACGCTTGTCACCAGAAGGGATAACATCCATAAAGGTGTATTAAATACCCTGCTCCCGGTAGCATTTCATAGGAAATATTCTACAACATTAAGAGATGTTACATTCCGCATTTATAGACTAGTAACGTACAAGGTACCACATGACAAAAATAGTAAGGTGTAGAAAGTGTTAAAAATGAGTAGTATTTTAAGTAATTTGAGATAATTTCCAATTATGTGGATAATTGGATAATTATTGGTTAACGAAGATTTAACAAACTAACTAAGGAAACAAGTGGGTAATTATTGGATAAGGATTTAATCCTTAACGTGGCAGCTCACAAAGTCACAAAAATGTGACTCTTAAAGTTCACATATAGGTGGCATATTTAGAATAATAGGTTATCAAGTCATTCACAAGAGTGGGGCCCACAACCCCAATATTAAGAGAGTTTCTCATATGCTTATACTTATGCTTGCTTACGGATGAATCTCAAACCAAAAAAATTAATATGAAGTCTTCAAAAAAAGTAACGAATGAAGCTCAAAAATTCGTATGAAAATGAAGCATGCGTGAAATCGAGGTTCTAAGGGAGTACGGTACAATCTTTCCTAATAATATCATACGGATTTTCCCCTAATTCGATCCACCATTGCGTGTTCTTCGCAAAAAACGTGTGTTAGAGTGTTTGTCAAGAAAATTGATTCATGTATGTTAAGGCTATCCCTTCTTTCCTTTTGGCATGATCCATACGATACAAACGACTCCATAAATGACTTTATTCATAGAAATATTAGAGATGCTTATGTTCTTGATTCCCCATGTGTCATATTACTCTATCATCTGTTCACGGGCCTCAGAAAATATGTAAGTTGATAAAGTATATTTCATGAATTAATCAAAGGCATAAGGGTCTTATGACACTCCGAAAGATTTTCTTGACATACTTCGCATGCATTGTATTCATTTACATTGAATCATGATCAGATGACGTTATATACGCGTGTGTATATATATATATATATATATATATGAGATATGGGAAAAAGTTACGGCGTTATATATGCACCACCACCTGATCAACTGGTATACATTGATGATTTGCCCACAGTGGCCGAGATGATATGATGGGATGCCCTTATAGGCTTGATGATGTTATGAATGCATATAATCATGCATGGTGTGACATTTATACGCATATGTATGACATTATAATATTAAATGATTTACAAAGCTATTCAGATATATATGTCGAGTCTTTTACTCCATGTTTCCCTCATGTCTATTGTTTACTGATTTTCATTCCTTACATACTCGGTACGTTATTTGTACTAACGTTTATTTTGACCGGGGACACTGCGTTTTATGCCCGCAGGTCCCGATAGACGGGTGAGAGTCCTCCAAGTAGGCTATCAGCTCAGGAAAGATGTTGGTGCGTTCCATTTGCTCCGGAGTTAATTATTTGGTTAGTATGATTTAGACATATATTGATTGGTATGTCGGGGCCCTGTCCCGACCTCATGACGTTTATGTACCCTTATAGGCTGGTAGACATATGTCATGTATATGAAAGATGACATTGTCGACCTATGTTCAGTGTATGAGTGATTATTTTGGCCTTATTGGCCCGTACGTCATATGTATAAGCCAGTATATCAGGTTGGTCGTTTTATGTCGTGTGTTCTCTCATGCTTTGTTCTTGTTACCTCATACGGCCCTTCTGGCCCATTTACCCATGGTGATGTAATGAGAAAGATATGTTACGTTGGTACTCGATTGAGTAAGGTGTCGGGTGCCCGTCACTGTCCACTGGTTTGGGTCGTGACACTTTTGATCTCATCTTTGTTTGCCCGGAAAATTTATTCCCGGAATTGTCATCTCTGTCGTTTCATGTACATTTTAATGCTAAGTATTGTACATTTCTTCAATTATAGCATTATTTCAGGTAGGGTTGTTCATGGTTCGATTTGGGTATGTTTTTTCCTAAAAAGAAACCAAACAAAGTAAGTCGGTTTTTCAAATATGAAACAAAACCAAACCAACTAAGTCGCTCTTTTATCGATTCGGTTTTTGTCAGTTTTTCGATTTTTTATCAATTTTTTCTTAAATATGAGACATACACTACCAAACACATATTCCGGCGACTACATTTTCGACGTAACACTATCAAACCAATTGCTCTTTGAGAAATCCATCATACCGAGATATATTAATGATAATTGAATCGGATAGTGATGAACAATTTAAGTACTCAATAAAATATCGATTATTTTTAACATGAAATAAATTCTTGTACTTTAGCAAAATAAAATTATCAATCAAACTAGAATGTAAAGGCATACAATTAGATTATTATAATAGCATCGAACTAGACTAAAAATACAAATGACTAATATGTACCATATATATATATATATATATATACCAAATCAATGTATATACTAAAAATACAAATGACTAATATGCCGGTTTGGTTCGGTTTTTTCGATTATTTTTTGATTAAAATCACAACCAAACTAAATTTGATCGATTTTTAAATTCAAAACAAGAACCAAACCTAAAAGTATCGGCCTTTTTGATCGGTTTGGTTCGGTTTTTTCGATTTTTGTGAACACCCCTAATTTCAGGATCAAATTAGTTTACTTGTCTAGAAACCACGTATAAATTCAACTGCAACATTATACAGGTAAATACTTTCTTTTTTTTTATCCAATGAATCAAATATATACCGATCAATGTATATTCATTAAAACAATCCCGTCCTTGTTTGAAAGATTGACTTGGCAAAAAAAGAAAAATACTAGAAAAGATTTTCTAAACGGAACATATGTTTATCATTTGAACATTCGTTCAGGTGAGAGAAATTGATTACACCGCCATTAAGCATATTCATAAAGAGAGATTAGAGATATGCATATATTTGTTGGGAAAAGTGTTGGTTGGGGTATACATTAGGACGCGAGAACATGTGAAAGCAGAATTTGTACGAGTTGGACGTGAGAACTCGCAAAAATCTTAAAAGAAAATTCGAGAAGAACTTGTTTCTCGATAAACTTGGGTGAACAAGTGTA
The DNA here is from genome assembly GCA_005239525.1 of Nicotiana knightiana. Classification (NCBI taxonomy): domain Eukaryota; kingdom Viridiplantae; phylum Streptophyta; class Magnoliopsida; order Solanales; family Solanaceae; genus Nicotiana; species Nicotiana knightiana. The sequence goes on from ML391718.1 coordinate 9,838, forward strand.
TTAAGACCCCTTTTTAAACAAAAATATTTTCTTACACCCAAATTTTTTTTAAAAAGCGTAAAAAATATACGACCAATCAACACAAATTTCAGTTCTATTAACACTTTTCTCCACAATGATTTTCCAAAAGCATTTTGACAAAGAGTGCTACTATTTGGCTAAATTCAGCGTGGTTCAACTTTGTCCATATCCGTAAAATATCAGTAAAGTCCTTCTCTTTATAATTGGCTAAATGTCTATTTTTTTCTTCAAAATTAGTTAATAAATATTGATTATCCCAAAATATTGATCCCATAAATCATCATTATCTTATGCATGGGCATTTGTATTTTTCCTTTTATACCGGTATAATTATTACGTTTTAAAAAAAAATACAATTTATAACATTACATATTTGTTTTTTCTAAATACAATTTATACGGATGGGGAGTTCAAAGGTCTAGTATATATACATAATATTATTTTTTCATTTATATACTATAAACTTGGCATACCATACACTTATGTTAATAGAGCTTTCATTAAACACATAATTCAACACCCTTATTCTTAACCTAAACATGAATGCTAACATAGAAACTAGTTTGTGTCACGATCCAAAATTTCTAAGGTCGTGATGGCGCCGGACACAAGGTCAGGCAAGCCAAATCATTAATTAATTGAAATAACTTTCCGGTTTTAACATTTATGAAAACATTTCCGTTCACTTGATTACATGATAATCAAATAAAAGTCTGTTAATAATTAAAAATAGTGATTTAAAGATTTCACTTAAGCAATTACATCCCAATACATCTTCGAGAACCCGGTGTCACAAGTACATGAGCAATTTCTAAGAATTTTTACAATCATTACAAAGCTTGTCCGAAATATAACTGGACAAGGAAATTTAAAATGAATAAATACAGTATGAAGGAGACTCTGTCAGTTGCGGATCACCTCCGGATGATGCAGCTCTCCTAAGTCTTCGAGTCCTCCACATTGCTATGAAAGTACCTGTGCAATAAAATGCACAGCAAGTGTAGCATGAGTACAAAAATAACACGTACTCAGTAATTCGTCCGCCTAACCTCAGAGAGGTAGTGATGAGAGGTCAAATTAGACACTTACTAAAGGTCGATTTAAAATATTTACGAGTGTACTAAGCATGGTTTTATCATAGGCAATTTATAAAACAGGATTTAAATATCTTTCAACTCCGTTCATGTTTAACACTTTATATCTTCGTCATATTAACAATTAATCAACATGATGATTTAATCAAATAATAATCAATCAATGGGAAGGAACAACTTCTTCCAAAAAAACTTTTTAATAACTTTAAATCTCTGTCATTTCAATTGATAACTTAATATTTCAGGCCAGTAATCAGGCAAATATCATAGCAACTACGCAACAAATATCATGCGCAGGCAATACTGAGGGTCGAACGGCACGGACAACCAATAATAAATTGTGCACTGCCGAAGGGTCGATCGGATCGAACCATAGATGCATCTATCTGCCCCGCTCGCGAATCGATCATGCGACACGGTTAACATAATACGGCTAGCCTGCTCGCGAATCATACATGCGACTCAGGTTCTCATATGAATACATACACAAATACAGGGTCTTCCTGCTCGCGAATCACTCAAGTGACTCAGGCACCCAAAGTTACACATATCCACATAATAAATTCGTATTTTATCAAGAAAATAGTTTTTTTCTCAGGAAGGTGGTAAAATCCTTATTTAAAAGAAACATGAAATATAGGTTTTGAAATCATTTGTTTTTGAAACTCATTTGTCAAGTTAATGATATTCCAGGATACAACCTAGTCCAGGTACACAAATATCCACAGAGAGATCAATTCTCTTTTAGAAGATTAACAAGATGAAACTCTAGTTTCCTTTTAGATATTCAATTACGTCTTCGATTATATTAGCAGTTTAATATTACAGGCAGGATTTCAGGTATAACACGTAAGGCATGCTAGTGGGTCCTAGGCTACCCGGACATGGCATAATAGTAGCTACGCACGGACTCCTGTCACCTCATGCGTACGTAGCCCCCGAAGATAATAGCATGTACTGAATTAATTCACCTAGGGGGACGATTCCCCCTCACAAAGTTAGAAAGAAGACTTACCTCGCTCCAAAATTCCAACACCGGCTTCCAAACCCTTCTGATGACTCCAACAGACGCATAACGCTCCGAAACTACCACATAACGGCAAAACAATGAAAATTCGTCCTAATATTCAAAACAAAATTCAGATTATATACTTTCCCAACCCTGCTCGGAGAATGACCAAAATGCCCTCGAGCCCACGTGCCCGGAAATCCGAAATTCTCGAAGGTACATTCTACCCATAGACTTACTAACTCAAATATATAATTTACTCAAATATTCATGCTCAATTCGTGGCTAAAAATCCAATTTTCTATTTTCTAGGTTTCTTCAATATTTCCCAAATTCCTACCAATTTCCATGCCTAATCCATACATATAATCTTGTATTTAACTTACAAACGGGAGGAATTTATTTACCTTGACAATGCATGAAGGAAGCCTCTCTTGAAGCCTCCCAAAAATCGCCTAAGCCATGAAGAAATGAAGACAAATGAACCTTAAATTCTTGTTTTAAAACATTCTGCCCAAGTCGATCTCCGCACCTGCGGTCCTACCTCCGCACATGCGATCCCGCAGGTGCGACCAATCTCCCGCACCTATGGCTTCCTCAACTTCAGCCCAAAATCGCACCTGCACCCCACTGTCCGCACCTGCGTCTTCGCAAGTGCTGAAAATCCATCGCACCTGCGGTCCCCAGCCAAACTTTCCCACACTCGCACCTGCGACGCCCAAGCCGCACCTGCGGCCAAATCCTCGCTGGTGCGGTCACACCAGATGACAGAAATCTTAACTTCTTCAAACTTCAAATCTTGATTCGTTAACCACCCGGAATCCACCCGAGGCCCCCGGGACCTCCGTCAAATCACATCAACCTGTCCCAAAACATGACAGGGACTTGCTCGAGCCCTCAAATCACATCAAACAACTCCGAAATTACGAATCGCACTCAAATCCCATTCTTTAAGAACTTAGAATTTCAAACTTCTACATCTGATGCCGAAACCTATCAAATCATGTCCGATTGACTTCAAATTTTGCGCATAAGTCATATTCAACATTATGGACCTGCTCCAACTTCCGGAATCGCATTCCGACCTCGATATCAAAACTTCCACTTCCGGCCGGATTTCTCAAAAACCTTCAAATTTCTATCTTTAGCCAAATTGCCCCAAAATGACCTACGGACATCCAAATTCACTTCCGATCACGCTCCTAATTCCAAAATCACCATACGGAGCTATTCCCAGACTCGAAATTCGAAACGGACATCAACCTCACTGATATGCACTTCAAGCCCAAATTCATGAAATCCTTATAAAATGCTAACTTCCACAATATACGCTGGAACGCTCCCGGGTTATCCAAAACCCGATCCGGACGTACACCCAAGTCCGAAATCATCGTACGAACCTGCTGGAACCTTCAAAATCCTGATTCGGAGATCGTTTACTCAAAATTCCAATCTTAGTTGATTTTTCCAACTTAAGGCTTCTGAAGTGAGAAATTTTCTTTCCAAATCAATTCTAAACTTCCTGGAATTCAATTCCGACCATGCTCACGGGTCATAATACCTGAAATGGAGATGCTCACGACTTCAACCCGCTGAACGATGCGCTAGAGCTCAAAACGACCGGTCGGGTCGTTATAGTTTGGAGCCATTAAACCCGAATAACGTCCTAGAAACTAGGTCGGATCAACTAAGGAATGCATTACACATATCATTAGGGTTGAATTCGGACGATAGTTTGATGAATGAAGATGATTCGATCGACATTGATTCAGATGACAACTTCAATGATGGAGAAAATCATGTTGACGATGCTGCTGATGACCATAATTATGATTATGATGATAATGATGCCGACCATTATTTAGAGGAAGAGGCAGAAGCTGGAGAGGAAAGGGAAATGACTAATGAGTTCAATGAAGAAGATCTCATAACTGGTCCAATTACTGGGATGAGGTTCACTAGTAAGGATATTATGTTTGATTTTATAAAGAACATGCAAGATTATCAGAGTTTTGCATTGTTAAAAGAACATCAAAAAGAAGGTGGTGATATTGTTAGATATGTTCAATATGGCTGTGATAGGTCTAGGAAACCAAGGAATAAGCATGTTACCAAGAGGATGAACTTCCCTGCTAGAATAAATAGAGTTTTGGAGGAGAATGGTTCATGGCGTGTTTCAAAGGTTGTTAAAAAACCTAATCATCAATTGGAACCAGCACTATAGCGATCGATGGCTGGACACAGATCACTTAGTAGGAATCTTAAGAGAACTCTTGTAGCCAAAGATATTGCTGGCTTAAGATCCTCAAAAATTATAAGGGTCGCTGAAGTACTTGCCGGTAGCCCCGAAAATCTGGGTTGTACACCAAAGGATTGTCGAAATTATATTTTGAAGAGTAGAAAGCTTCATTTGCAGGAAGGGGACGCACAATCATTACTCAAGTTCTTCAGTGACATGCAGCAAAAAGATAGGGAATTTTACTACTCTGTAGATGTGGATGATTTTGGTCGACTTCGTAATGTCGTATGGTTTCATTCACACTCCAAGGTTGCATATGAGGAGTTCCATGATGTAATATGCCTCGATTCAACATACTTAGTGAATCGGTACAATATGTCATTTGCTTCATTTGTTGGTGTAAATCAGCATAGGCAATCCATACTTTTGGGATGTGCTCTTATGTCTAGTGAAGATATAATAAGTTAAAAAATGGTGATATCTACATGGCTTGGGGATCTAAACAATGTTTGTCCATTAACTATCATGACTGACCAATGTGATAGTATTAAGGCTGCCATAAATGAATTGATGCCAAATACGGTACATAGATTTTGTATTTGGCACATATTCGTAAAGTTGCCTACGAAGTTATGCAGAGTTCTTGATGCTAAGATTGCAAAGGCAAAATTTAAGGCCTTAGTCCTTGATAGCATTAACGTTGCTAAGTTTGAGAGAAGATGGACTGAATATATTAAAAAATATAATTTAGATGAAAGGGATTGGTTTTATAAGCTGTATTTGGAGAAGGAAAAGTGGGTTCCTGTATACCTAAATGACTACTTTTGGGCCAGGATGTTGTCCACACGGAGAAGTGAAGGCATGCATGCTTTCTTTGATGGATTTATCACCCGCCAAAGCACTTTGAAACTATTTGTTCAGCAATATGAGTTAGCCATAAGATTAGAGTTCGAGAAAGAATTGGAAGCTGAATATAGGTCAAGGTGCTTTGAACCAAAATGTTTGTCTGAATTCGCATGGGAGGAAAAACTTCAAAAATGTTATACTCGTGAAGTGTTTGAACTTTTTCAGTTACTATTAAGGAAATTGTTCCATTGTGAAATCAGTACCCCTGAAGATCATCAAGCAACCCCTGGAGTGGAAAAATACACTATATCAGATTCTTCGCTAAGGAGTTTTAACACTAGAGATCCATTTGTATTCACGGTTGAATATACTCCTATTGTTGAATATCTAAGTTGCAGTTGCAAGTGGTTTGAAACAAGGGTATTCTATGTTGTCATATACTAAAGGTGTTGTCTCACAAGAGGATTAAAAATGTTGACGAAGGTATATATTGAAAAGGTGGAGAAAAGATGTTGTTAGTCCGCACTTGAAACGTTTCTTTCTAGGAGGTTACCCACACATGACTTCTGAATACATGATGTACATGGAACTATTAAAGCATTTTGAACGGGTTTGTGATATTGCATTGGACACTAAAGTGATGGGGCGATATATTAAGTATAATTTGAACAGATTGGAACATGACCTTATGAATTGGGATGATGATATGATAGTTCCAAATTGGGATTTGGAATATACGCATGATGGTGAGGGTGAGGGTGTGGGTGAGGGTGAGGGTGAGGGTGAGGGTGAGGGTGAGGGTGAGGGTGAGGGTGAGGGTGAGGGTGAAGGAATAAATATAAGATATCCTAAATATGTAGCTTCTTGTGGACGTCCAAGGTTGAATAGATATAAAGGGCAAAAAGATTCATACTTTAGAAGTTCAATAACGGGTGGTGGAAGTGGAGTTAGAGGCAATAGGAGGGGTAGAGGTGGTGGTAGAGGTGTTGGTAGAGGTGTTGGTAGAGGTGGTAGAGGTCGTGGTAGAGGTCATGGTAGAGGCCGTGCTAGAGGAGGTGGTAGAGGTCGTATTAGAAGTCATCCGCTAACGGAAGGAATTGAGGTAAAGTTTAACAAATTTGATTTAATATTTTATTTTATTTTAGGTAAGTAAATTGCTTAATAGTCTTATTTACTCTAACTACAGCAAGATGATGCAACAGTACAACCACAGAGTATCTTGCGTGATCTAAACGATGAAGCATAACCGGAAGTAAATTTGGATGTCCGTAGGTCATTTTGGACTCATTTGGCTAAAGATAGAAATTTGAAGGTTTTTGAGAAATCCGACCGGAAGTGGAAATTTTGATATCTGGGTCAGAATGTGATTCCGGAAGTTGGAGCAGGTTTGCAATGTCGAATATGACTTGTGTGCAAAATTTGAGGTCAATTGGACGTGATTTTATAGGTTTCGGCATCGAATGTGGAAGTTTGAAAGTTCTAAGTTCATAAAGTTTGAATTTTAGTGCGATTCGTGATTTAGGCATTTTTTGATGTGATTTCGAGGCTCGACTAAGTTCGAATGAGGTATTGGGTTTGGTTAGTAGTTTGGGTTGAGGTCTCGAGGGCCTCGGGCGTGTTTCGGATGCTCAACGGGTCGAATTTTGCCTTGAGAGGGTTGCTGGTTTTCTGGTGTGAGTGCAACAGGTATTTACTCTATACGATCACGTGAGTGGGTGTGCGATCGCATAGAAGGATTTGGATGTTTCTTGGATTTGGCCTGTGCGATCGCGGGTAGTTGTTTGCGATCACATAGAAGGATTGGTGAAGGCTGCTGGATTGTCCTATGCGAACGCAGGGTCTAGTGTGCGAACGCATAGAGGAAAATTGAGCTGGGGGACTGGGGGCCATTTGGACTATGCGAACGCGGGTAGGGGATCGCGATCGTGGAGTGTTGGCTCGAGGAAGCTCTGCAAATGCACTCGTGGGTATGCGAATGCAGAGAGTAATTGGGGCCTGGGCAGATTAGTTTATAGGCAAAATTTGTGGCCATTTCTTCCTTGCTATGGTCGATTTTGGAGGAGCTTCAAGAGAGAATTTCTTCATGCAATGTCAAGGTAAGTAAATTCTTCCCGTTTTTATGTTACATACAAGATAATATGCGTGGTAGACAGGGAAATTGGTAAGCAATTGGGAAATCTTAAAGAAACCTAGAAAATGGTAATTTGGATTTTTAGCTAGAAATTTGAGCACGGAATGTAGAGTAAATTGTATATTTGAACTAGTAATGCTATGGGTAGAATATATCTTCAAGAAATTTTGGATTCCGGGCACGTGGGCCTGAGGGAATTTTGCAAATTTCACTAAGCGGGGTTGGGAAGTTATATAATTTGGAATAATGTTAAATATTAGAGTATATTTTCATTGGTTGTCGTTGTTTGGATAGTTTTGGGGCGTTGTGCGTCCGTTGGAGTCGTCGGAAGGGCTTGGAAGCCGGTTATGGAATTTCGGAGCGAGGTAAGTCTCCTTTCTAACTTTGTGAGGGGGAATTGTCCCCCTAGGTGAAATAATTAAGTATATGCTATTATCTTCGGGGGCTACGTACGTACGAGGTGACGGGAGTCCGTGCGTGGCTACTATTATGCCTTGTCCGGGTAGTCTAGGACCCACTAGCATGCCTTACATGTTGTACCTGTAATCTTGCCTGTAATATTAAACTGCTAATATAATCGAAATCGTAAATGAATATCTAAAAGAAGACTAGAGTTCATTTTGGTAATCATCTAGAAAGAGGATTGATTCCTCCGTGGATAATTGTATACCTGGTAGGGTTATATTATGGAATATCATTAAACTTAGCAAATGAGTTTCAAAACAAAGATTTAAGAGCTATATTTCATGTCCCTTTAAAAACAATTTTACCACTTTCCTTAGAAAACTGCTTCTTTGATAAAATGGGGACTTATTGTGTGGACATGTGTAACTTCGGGTGCCTGAGTCGCATGTATGATTCGCGAGCAGCCTAGCCTTATTATTTTATGTATAACCGCGTCGCATGATCGATTCACGAGCGGGGCAGATAGATGCATCTATGATTCGGGCCGTTCGACCCTCGACAGTGCACAATTTATGTTTATGTTGGTTCGGGCCGTCGACCCTCGGCATTGCTTGCGCATGATATTTACTACGTATTTGCTGTGATTTATACATGTTTATCGCTCTAAGGAAGTTTTAATGGCCAGTTATGAGGAAGGACAATTTATGTGTAAAATGTGAAATAAGTCTGATATTTCTTATCTCGGATTATGATTTAAGTTGTCAATTGAAATGACAGATATTTAAAGTTATTAAAAGATTTTGGAAGAAGTTGTTCCTTCCCGTTGATAAATTGTTATTTGATTAAATCACCCATGTTGATTATTTGTTATTAATATGACGAAGATATAAAGTGTTAAATGTGGAAGGAGTTGATATTATTTATTCCTGAATTTTAATAAATTGTCTATGACATTCATGCTTGGTGTCTCACTTGAATATACTAAATTGACCTCTAGCAAGTGTCTAATTCGACATTTCGTCACTACTTCTCTGAGGTTAGGCGAGCGACTTACTAAGTACACGTTGTTTTTGTACTCATGCTACACTTGATGTGCATTTTATTGCACATGTACTTTCATAGCGATGTGGAGGATTGGAGACTTAGGCGAGCTGCATCATCCGGAGGCGATCCGCAGCTGACAGAGTCTCCCTCATATTGTATTACATTATTTTAAATTTCTTTGTCCACTTGTATTTCAGACAAGCTTTGTAGAAATTGTTAAATTCTTAGAAATTGCTCATGTACTTGTGACACTGGGTTCTGGGATGTTTTGGGATATATTTGTTAAAATAGGACTAGTTAAATCGTTGTATTTACTTAACAGATTTTATTTAGTTAATATGTAATAAAGTGAAAGGAAATATTTTTTCATAAATGCTAAAATCGAAAATCTATTTCAATTAATTAATGATTGGCTTGCATGACAATGATGTCCGGCGCTATACGACCTTATGGATTTTGGGTCGTGACAGTAATGGTTGCATTAATGAGTGGAAGAGGCTACTGGAAAGTGTAATGGATGCATAGAGGAGTGAGAGGGGCTGCTAGGATGTGTTATATCCGCACTGGGAACTGTAATGGTTGCATATGGTCTCTACAAATAGACTAAGTCCTATCGGGAAGTGGAATAGTTATTATAATTGAGAGATTACCCTATAAATCTCCCTATATATTTCGAAAAATATGACAGACCTACATAACTCAATCAAACTTAAACTACTACTACATCTAAGCATAACGATGGATAGGACTCCCACCAAGAAATCTGTTGAACAACCACTCCATGGTTCACCAGTCAGTCACAATATTCTCTACCAAGATCTAAAGCGTGACTATACTAAGCTGAAGCGTGAGGTTAATGAATTGATTGAGAGGGTGGTACGTGATTCAAGCATTGACTACTTAAAAGGTGTGATGTTGGAAGAGCATCCTCTTACTTCTCTCTATGCTATGCTTGACGATATGCCCATACCCTCAGTCCAGAATGGTGCTAAGAGCAATTCTGTCATTGTCATCACTAGCGATGCCGAATCCGCCTCCAAGACCTCAAAGTCTCTTTCCGTGAACCAGAATATTGAGTAGTGTGTTTTGCTTGGTTACATGTTTATCTACCTCCCCCCCCCTCAATGGTGATGTTTCTTTATTTTCCATTTTTTTCCATGTTTTGGTGATGTTATCATGAATTTTCATATTAATGAATGAATTATTATGTTTTAAATCTTTTTTTTTGTTAATGATCGTTTGATTCAAGTTAACAAAACAGTCATATTGTCTTCAATATTTCAACTGTTCGTTTTATGCCTGGTTAAATGAAAGTACTAATATTAACATTTGTAAGATTAATTAAGGTCCTTTAAAATTGGCCAATTTTTTTTTTCAAATTAATATAGCACATTGATCACAATAATAACATTTCAAATTCAATATTTCAACTGTTCGTTTGATGCCAAATAAAATGAAAGTACTAATACTAACATTTGTAAAGATTAATTAAGTCCTTTAAAATTAGTCAATTTTTTTTCCAAATTAATATAGCATATTGAGCTCAATAATAACATTTCAAATTCAATATTTCAACTGTTCGTTTGATGCCTAATGAAATGAAAGTACTAATAGTAACATTTGTAAAGATTAATTTTAAGTCCGTTAAAATTGGTCCATTTTTTTTTCTAGAATTAATATGACACATTGAATTTATGACACCAACCTTGGACAATAGGAAAATGTATTGACAATAAAAATGAAGATAGTTGAGTACTTGAAGATGCAATACTGAACTTATGAAGATAGTTGATGAGTACTTGAAGATATATAATTGATTACTTATGAATCAAAGTAGTACGGATTAAAACAAGTGCAAAATGATAACACTTTGGCACTTACAATGTTCCAACAATATGGACAAATTAAAACATTCAGTTAAATTCATAATACTTTTTTTTAAATGAACAACCAAATAAATAATTTTGAAATCTTCATTCCTACAAACATTCCAGCTAACAACACAGATGATATAGCACTTTCTCTACTGTCACCTTCAACCCTAACATCAATTTCACCAACAAAAGAACTTGAAGATTGTTCTTCACTGGCAACATTTTCTTTTTGGAACTCATTGAATGCTGCTACTGCTTCATCATAAGATTTGTAAGACTTGAAGATGCTTCCTTTGAAACCTATAACTATAGGAGCACACTCACACCAAGAGTTGTATAATCCGGGGTTTTTACCACGAAATACCACATACACCTTCGACGATGCCGATATATTATCAGCTTGAGATCCATTTCTAAACTCGTTGAACGCTACTATGGCTTCATCATACGTTTTGAAGGCCTTGAAGATGCTGCCCTTGACACCAATAACCATAGGAGCACACTGATGCCAAGAGTTGTACAATTCAGGCCTCTTACCACGAAACACTACATAAACCTTTGAAGCATTATTCCTCTTCCAGTGGTCCATTCCTTAATCTAACAATAAGAAAAGATAAGAGATGAAGAAGGAGAAAACAAATTAAAGATAGAAATGTCAATGGGGGCTGTAAAAACTTCTTGGTTGAAGCACTCTATATTTAAGTGTTAGGGTTAGAAAGTATATAGTATTTTTTTAGTTTAGTGATACAGTAATATAGAAATGGAAATACAATAATTTAATCGTATTTTTTTTAGTATACTATGCGTGTATTTTAGTGTATTTCATTTAATTGGTATAGTACATGTATATAAGTATAAATTTCTTTATAAAAAATAGTGTAGCATGCATGTGTAAATATGAAAGAAGCATGATGAAGGTAAGATCATTAAACTAATGAGAGAGAATTAAAGGGAAAACAATAAAAAGTACTAAATAATATATCTGGAAAACGAAAATGCCTAAATATCAATTATGGCCTTAAAAGTCGTGTGAAGTTACCATAATACCCCGATTGGAACTTTGGCCAAATATATTTTCCGTTTGACAAAACCATCTAAAGGGGTATTTCTATCTAGCAGAAGACTATCACTTTTTTGTTTTCTAGTATTTTAAGAAAAAACTTTTCCCGGTGAATCCATCGCCACTTTTCAAGTTTCGGAAAATAAGTACTTTCTATAAAACAGCTTTTGCTGCAAAGTTTAGGGACACCACCCTCTCTCTCTCTTCACCTCCCTCTCTCCATCAACATTTGCATCAAACTCCAAAAATGGCGTCCGTGTTTCCACCACCTCCACCGGCCACTCCAACCCCTGAACCTTATGGGTTTTGGCATGCTCTAGGTCTTCTTGTCGTGTATACCATTTTCATGTCTATCTATGCGAAAGTGACGAAAAAAAGCTTGAAGCACTTTTTGATAGAAGCTCTTTTCTTCTTCAATGTCAGTGCTGAGGTTTTTGTCACTTTCTTGCAACAATTCCCTCATGACTCACTGAAGATGATGCTGGCTATCTTATGCCTTTTGAGTGCATTTGCTGCACTTTTTGCTCTTCTAGGGGACATTTTATGCTTTGAAAGTAAAAAGCTTACAATGGAGGGTCAGAAATTGTCTGCTCAAGGTCAAGGAAATGTAATACTGAAGTTTTTTCAAGATAGCTTCAACACACTGAAGCTTAGTGAGAAATTTAGGGTCTACGTTTGCTTGCTCCTATTAGTACTTAGGGCTCTAGAAGTAATGCTTAGAGCTTTTCTATCCGAGGAGAAACATACATTTCTCAAAAATGATTTCTCGGTAGTTCCATTAATTCTCTCATTTGTATGCTGGAGCAGAAGAGTATGCCGGAGAAGAGAAGTCCCTAGTATGATCAGTGCCATCCTTATTGGGGATAGAGCGACGGCCAATCGAAATGACGTAAACTTACAAACACCTTCTCAACTGTTTGGTGGAATGCTGACATTCGACGCCCGACAAGAGGTATATTCCAATATATATTGTATAATGATCTCTAGATTTATTGTTTATATCCTACTTTGTCTTAAATTAATTCTGATTTTGTAGGTATTTCACCCCGCCTTTATTGAAGTTAGGGGCTATACGGTGCAACTCAATGAAGGAAATGTTCGGTTTAATATTCTCCAGAGAACACAAAACGACACTGACCAATTCGAATTGCAAAACTGGAAATTCCCAATGGCAGATTTTGTCTTGATTCGTGCTGATTTGACGGCTCCTCTAACTTTTGATGTTAACGGAGTAAGTTCACGGGGATCCAATCCACCTATATATTTTGTTGTGTCTCAAAATATTAATTAACATCATATTTTGTTCCTTTCAGTGGGCAAGATACGCGGATGCGCATGCGCCGGAAATACCCATAATACTCGTCGGAACCAATAAAAGTAAATTCGATTTTGTTGGTCTTTATGCAAGTTGCAAGTGTTAATTAATTCTCTATTTCCAAGCATTGTTAGATAGTATGTATTTTTTTTTCAAAATAGATTATAGATATACTAGTAATTATTTAGTGAAGTGAGTTGTACATAAATTTGATGAAGTATCTTATTGGTACTAGCAACTCTTGATCACTTTTGATAAAGTAAGGTGCATTACATATAATAATATTGTATTATAGTTTATTACATGTAAACACTAATTTAGCTGTTTCATTTGATAAACCATATCTATTTTGATTTACAGAGCATGCTCTTAGAATATAATGGTTGTTAACTATAAATATGATGCAGTTGAAAGAGATTCAAACATGGCCAATGAACGACCCGAGCTTGCTCTTCAAACCCGTGATGGACTTCATCTAGCACACAGAATTGGAGCTTTAGCATACTGTGAAGTTGATCAGAATCTCGGCATGGAGGATTTGTTTAGAAAAATGTTGGACCTAGCGTCTTAGTAGGAAGTGGAAATTAGGGTAAAGTTGGACGAAAACTACTTTTGTTTTTATAGTATTAATTCGGCATTGAGTACGTTGTTTTGCTGATGCCCTTGTTGGCTTAAGGTACTCATATTTCTGCTTTACTTTCAATGTTCATTTTTATGATTATTATGCCACTGAGTTGTGTAGTTAGTACTCTGTAATTTTTGTTTATAGAAATGAGTTTCCAAAGATATCTATGAATGAGGAATCTATAGTTGATCTGATATGTAGTGGTTGCGAGTTGCAAGTTTATGTTCGAGTCTTGTTTCTAAATTGGCTTTGAATGATTGTTTTGATGGATTTTGCGGTTTTGGTTAGAGTTACAATCCCTTGCTAATAGCATTTTGATTTTGGGTTGTATTATCTGTTAAAACTCGGGGATAGAAGGATTCTGTCGTGCCTGTGTAAGGCTCATAGGTTTGGACTGTATACTAGTCGAGTATCTGTGTATAGGTGTCAAAATAGAACCACATGTATGACTCAACAAACCTTGCAGACATGTGCAACTCAATGCTTCATATTTCACTGGAATTGGTTGCTTGACACCAACAAATGCCCAACTATTGCAATGTCTCTGCAGACTGCAGAACACTGTGGCGTTTGTGTTACTACATGATGTAGTATTACACATATCTGAACCAAGAATTTCAGCTCTAGATTGTTGAAGGTCTTGAATTTACTGAACTTGTTGCTGCATTGCAACTGCGCCAAAAGTTTCAGCTTTTGATTGTTGGACTTCTTGATTTAGCTTGAACATGTTGCTGCATCAATTGCAATGCAGCAGCAGCCTTCTTTCTCTGCTGCCTGCTCAGCCGTTTCTTCGTCCTTTATTATCGTCCTCAAACTAGCATAACCTCTCTATGCAACAATAAAGCAGACATCTTAGCTTTGCTCTATCCCTTACAGAATCTACATCTTGTTCATCTGCAAACTCACACCTTTCCACAACCCCACTTCAAACCAATCAATGCATAGTAATCTACATTCCCCGTTTCGCCATTTTGCTACCCTATTCTTCAATCTTAGTAGCCAAGGAACAAAGCCTCCCTGGAATTTCCCTGTATTCCACGTTTTGGGGCTTCCATATTGGTTAAACTATTTAAGTAGTCAAATTGGACCAAATTCTAGGTAGTCATTCAAGGTGAGGTAATGAAGATGATTGGACAAAATTCTAGTCTAAGTTAATTGTCTTTTTTCTCTTTGAAAAGGGAAATACACTGGCTGGCACAATGTTTTTATGATTTTTGGTGCCAACGCCATGTATCTTACCTGAGAATGTTGAGGTTTGACATATTGATAATTTGAATATGAGCATGACCGTCCAGTAAAAGTACTTCACTCTGGTGATGACCAGGTGAGAATCTCAGAATTTACTGTCTCTAGTAAGCCTTTCGCCAAATAACAATTCTGCTTGTTCCTCCGCATGTTTCATTATTTATCTCACCTTTTCAACTCTTCCGTTTGATCCTGGTATACATGATAGTTCTCTACCCTATGGCGCCAACTAGACCATATTTACGCATACTAGTTTTCCTTCTACTTATGTTTTAATAGTTGCATTGTGGGGTGAGCAAGTTGTGGCCTTGGATCGAAACATGCAAGTATGATGCATCTGAATAGGGGTGGCCAACCAACGGGTCGGATATGAGCTGGTGAAAACGGATAAATCATCCGGCCCGACTCGTATTTGAGAGATAAAAAATGGGGTTTTCCGGCGGATAATAAGGATATTCATATTATCCATGGCTTCTTAAATATAATCACTTATGAGAGAATTCCTAATCTTCCAAACTTGAGGAACACCAATTTGAGGCCGTACAAATGTAAGAGTTAAACGCATAGTTATCCATTGGTTAATCATTTTTTAAGAGAATAATATGGTCCTTTATTCATATTCGACCCATTTTTAAATGGTTTATTATCCAACTCATTTTTCGATGGATAATATAGATGAATAACTGTATTCTTTTAACCATTTTACCACCTCTTTGTCTGAGCATTTTAGTAATTCTCTCAAGGTTCTCTTAGCACTTAATCATGTTAGACTAGTGCGGCATATGTGGATAACCCAGTGTAATCCGTTACTTGAAGATATGGATCCGGATTGTGCTGACATTATTGAGCTTCAGAAAGCTAGGCAATGGAGGGGTCTTGAGCCCTTCAATGAATTTTACATCATTATTGGTGCTGCCAGTAGTTAGATCAATATTGACAATCAGTACTAGATACTAGAGTCCCGAACCAAAATGTGATTCGTTTGAAATTAAAGAATTATTATATGTAAAAAAAAAAACTTAATGACAAATTTATATATAACACCCTTTTAAAGGGCGATATACCTTAACAATCGTCTGCCCAGATAAGTGTAGCGCCCTTTTAAAAGGCGCTATATTTGAACGTTTAACGCTATAGTATAGCGTCTTAATAAACGACGCTACACTTGTATAAAAGTCATCCCTTTCCCCTTCCCCGCAGAACAGAAAACGAAAAGCCCCCCATTAAAAAACAAACCAACTGTCCCCCCTCCCCCCATTGTTGATGAACAAAACTCGAATGGAGTTCACCAGTCCCACAACAAGTATAGATTCTCGGTCCCACGTCATAGCTAAGGCATTATCTCGGAGTGGGTTGCTCGTTTCGGCTCCAAAAATCTTCAACTTCCAAAATTTTTAAATCGAGGTATTCCGACTTAGGTTTTGTTAAAACTCGTATATAAATGCACATTAGTTGTTTTTAATGTGCTCTATGTTATTTTGTAATTGTTTTGCGATTTAACTAACTTATTGTTTCTTATCCAGACTATAGTATTAGTGTGCTAAAGAATTAGTAAAATAGGAAAATTGTTATTAGTTGTTACAAAATGTTAATTAGTTACTTTTTACTGTTGTATATGTATTTTCGTGATTGTTTTGTGATTAAATTTATTTGTTGTTTTTTTTGTTTTAGATTATTTATTTGTTGAAAGACTAGTAAAATAGATAAATAGTTACTTTAATACCCTGTAATGGTATCTTGTGGTCTAATGCAGTGCTCGTATTTGTAATGTAGTGCCCTTTTAGCATAGTAAAATGTAGTGACCTTTAGCGTAGTATCCTTGTAGTTATTGAAATCAATCATTTAAGTATCTCTTATACCTAAAAATACGTCAAAAAAGCTGATAGTTCAAACACAAACTCTCTCCAATTCTAGTCAACAGACGTAAGAAAATAAAATGAGAAAACAACAATATTTGTCGAACTAAGTATTGTTATAGGAATATTTAATAATAAAATCCTGTATAGTTATGAAAATTAATTATTTAATTTTATTATAGTAAAAAATAAGTGCATATCAAACAACCATATAAAATAATAAAACTAACATATAAAATAACAGACCCGTTGAGTGATAAATCGAGGAAATTTTCTCAGGATGAACACAAGCATTCAGGATACCTTAGTGCTAGTGGGCCTTAAAGTGGGCCTCAAATATCGAGTCCGGAACCAAAATGTGAATATTTAATAATTAAATCTTATAGTTATGAAAATTAATTATTTAATTTTATTATAGTAAAAAATATGTGAGTAACAAACAAATATATAAAATAATAAAACTAACATATAAAATATAAAATTATAATTTTGAAAATGTATCAACCTAATTAACAATATAGTACCAATTACATATAAAATTATAATATTGAAGATATTGCAATATATTTAAGCAATGAAAAAGAAAAATAATGTAATTAATATTGTTCAATTTACAGTAGTCGTCATGGAGGTTCTGCCTTTGCATCCCGGACATGCCTCGCTAGAGCTACTGTTGCTACAGGCCGAGCATACGTCTTCCTACATATGGGAGGGACAATTATTGGCCCAGACGTCCCGCGCCAGGAGAGTAGAAGATATGTAAAAATTTCATAGGGCCCACCATCTCCATCCCCGTATAGTCAGACGCCTCCATGATACGAGATTTTGTAGGATTTTTGAGATCGGCCAACTGCAACTGTATTGGTCGTTCATCACGACTCTGATAGAGCGTTCGTGACCGGAGACGCACACGTTCTATTTGCCCATTGGCGAGGCCACTATCACGCTTCAGGACGTGGAGGTCCTGTATAGGATTCCGGTTGATGGACCCCTTATTGCTTTGCCGAATGCCATCAGAGAGTATACGAGTTTGTAGTACTCGGAGATACTGTAGCGGCTCACCCGTTTCCAGCAACCGGATGAGGTTGCATTGATTAGGGCTAGTCGTCTGCAATTGACGCCCGTTCGACAGCATCTGGAGGCGATACGCGCGACATCATGGATGATACACTGGAGCTTCATATTAACCGGTACACGAGGTTGCTGCTGCTACTTATGTTTGGAGGGATTTTGTTCCCGAATACTTCGGAAGACCTAGTTAGCTTGAGATTTCTTCATCATCTTGAGCGGCTAGATGATTTACATCATTACAACTGAGATGTTGCTGTTCTCGGTTACTTGTACAAGCAGATGTGTCGGGCGAGCATGGGAACCCAACGAGCTGCAGGTGAAAACATAGTCGAATACTCTCTTCATTATAACATACCTAGTAAAAATATAACTTAAATTTTGCGTCGACATTGTATATTAGGTTTGGGCCTGGGAGCGGTTCCTGCAATTGCAACCACCTCTACCACCCTTAGCTTCGGATGCACCACCACCACCTCCGTTTCTCCCTTTATCTAGGATGTGGGTTTATGGGCGAGGATATGGACGGGAGTACGAGGCTCGACATAATTTCCCCTATTGCAAGGATTTGTTGGATTTGCTGGAGGGCGCACAGGTAAATGTATACTTAAGTTTACTTGGCCTGGCTTTATATGTGTTGCGTATACTCACGTTTACTCTTTTTACTGAATAGTTCATTTGGAGGCCATACATCGACGAGCACATTGTTAATCTCTGTCCCTTTCAACCAGCTAATTGAGGGTCTTTCAATCAACTACAACAAGAACGTAGTTGAACAAATAGAGATTAACAACCAACCAAAACTATATTAATATCACAATAGGTTCATCCCCCAACGGGTTCCACCAAAACCTTAGATGAGAAAAGTTAGCTACTCATAACAATGATAAAAACTACAAAAGAATTCATGATCAAGGGTAAAATCACAAAAGAAGGAGATATGGATTGATGCCCAATTGCCTCCTTGCCCTTAATTTTCTCGTTCTAAACTCTAAACCTTGATAAACTACTCCTTTGGACAAATTGAACCTTTTATAGGTTGAGTGGATTGACTTTGACTTCCCAAAAATACCCTCCAGCTTCTAATTTCCGCATCTAGACTAGCGCGGGCGCGCTAGTCACGCGCTAATGACCGCGCTAGTTGGGTTATACACTGTCTCCGGTAATCTGGACTAGCGCGGGTGTGCTAAGGTCGCGCTACAGCCCGCGCTAATGGGGTTCTTCACTACCTCGTTATGCTGAACTAGCGCGGGCGCACTAATGTCGCGCTACAGCCCGCGCTAATAAGGTTTCTTACTGTTTCGTTGAACCTTCAGCCTTCAAATCACCCAGAAAATACCCCATGGCCTATTCTTCTTCAATTTCGCCTGGATCACCATCATAAGTCCTCATTAGTGTATTGTACTCCTGTGAAACACAAAAATCACCATTACAACCAATTTATCATCATTTAACACACTTAAGACAGTGAAGCATCATTAAGTTAGAGTATAAATATATGCTAAACTATGTAAATTTAGCCTATTATCAATGATGCATCTCTAGCCCTTTCAACCAACCTCTCCGCCATCTGCTTGAATGACATCTGCACCAGTAGTGACATGCAATCCATGTGCATACTTTATAAACCCTATGAAATACTCTGGCATATTTGTTGTTAGAATTCCCCATATCCTGCCACCATCCGCATGCAAAGTCCACTTGTCAATCTCATGTCGCATCAACCAATGATAGACTCCCTCGTCTTCCTGCCTGATAGATTTCATGCGCCTCCTGAATTTACACTCTTGGCGATCTGTTGCAGCCATCCATATTAAATCATGCAAATCCTTGTTGGGATATGCCTTCTGAAAATTGGCCTTCAGGTACACCACACAGTAAAGGTGGTAGGCATACGGTTCCTGCCATGCACGTAAATTCTGTACAGAACATAAAATACAACCATGTCGATTAGATATTAGACAAATACATGAACATTGTTTGACAACATGCTCCTTCAAGTGGCTCAAAAATAGTGTCCACGTCTCTTGGCTTTCATTGGCATGAATAGCAAATGCTAAGAGAAATATACTTCATTAGCATCTATTGAAACGACGATCAACAACTTAATATCATACTTTCCATAGACATGAGTGCCGTATATGGATATTAAATGCCCGAAACACATATTTGAATATATGTTCTAGTATTCCCTGACTCCGCTCAAGCTTCCATTCAACAATAATCCTAGGGTTAAAGTGTTGCAATGCGGCCATGTACCTGGGTAGAGATGCAAAGGAACTTATCCTAGTTACCATAAACAATTTCAAACGCACATTTGCGCCCGAGAAACGCCTTTCTTTTGGTAATGGTACACCACTCATATTCCTGGTGGACAGATGTTATAAACTCTTTGATCTTGTACCTTATGGACACTTCAATGTGTGGAATCAAGACAAGAGAAATCAAGTCAACATTCAAGCTAAAATGATTTCGACGGAATGTGTCCATTTCACAATTGTGGTTGCCAATGTATTTACCCACAACCCTCATATTTGTTTTCTTCTTCCTCACACGCAGCATCCAATCACAACCTATAAACCATCTACGGCAGACTACCTTGTATACATCTGGAGATGACTTTGATACCGTGATCTCACGACACATTTTTACGTTGTACATTAGCACCACCCTGGTTAGGCACGCTTTATAAAGAAAAAGCATGTCGTTTGACAACATCGTTGCTCTAGATTCATCCCACATTGCTGTCCGAATTTCATCAATACCCCTTGTGAGGGCATCCACATCCTTCATACTTGGCTAATGATCAAGGGAATCTCCCTTGAATGAAATTTGGAGTGAGTATTATTTAGACTTGTTAGAAATAGTATAAGGAAGTTGTATATAAAATTTGAAGTCGTTTCATAGAGATTTGGACTGGTTTTGAACAAGATTGAAACTGAAAATTGTGGAAGAAGTTCGTCTACAGACGCTTGTATTAATGTGTATAATTGTGTATAAGATTTGTTTATATACTCATATGCACTATTATACAAAATTATACATACTTATACAAAAAACTTACTTCGTCTTCTTCCTTGCGTCTTTTCTGAAATTTAATTCAAATCTTGCTCAAATCTACTCCAAATCACTTCAAATTTAAATTTTGAACTTCTTTTGATATTTTCAATCAATTGGAGCAACAACCAATCCAAAAAACTAACAAAATAAAAAAAGCCATTTTCGAAAGCAAAGCTTTGAAGTCTTCAATGGTGGACTTCTACTTTTCAATTTTCTTACATTGCAACCAGGTGACACAAGAGGAGAAGCAGAAAATATACAGCCCCTTGAAGCATATGTCGAGGATGTGAGAAGAAGAGAGTCAAAGCAATGTTTTAAGGTTCCATAGCTTTTAGAAGCAATAGTTGTAAGAACACATATTTTGAATTTGCTAGTGCTTTTAAAATATGTACAGTATGAGTTAGGATGGGTAAACCTTAAAAACATAAACTATTTTTTATATTTTCTTGTAATTCTTTCTTTTTTTTTCACCTGTATAAGTATTTTGAGTTAAAAAAAACAACATTCTAGGTTCCGGACTAAAGAAGAACAATAGACTGCACAAAATTAAGAAACAAATGCAATATAATCCACAAGATAATTAAGGAGGTTGAGCAGCTACTAGCCGTGAAGAGAGGTGATTCGAAGCAACTCGTCTCTTTACCATAGCTTGGGTAGAATGTTACGTTACAGCACTATCCCCTTGTGCAAAGGCAAGTTTTGTCGTTCGTAGCATAGACGAATCCAATATTTAAATTATATGGGTTCAGTATTTAAAATTTTAACATTAAATTTACTCTATTTTTAAAGTTATGGATTTTATATTTGTTATTTTTGCAATTTTAATAAATTTTTACATACAAAATTTTACTCCGCATCGAAAGTTATGGATTCAATTGAACCCGTCGGTTCAACGCTATATCCGCCCCAGATTCGTAACTTTACTTTTGCGGCAATACAGGATCTGACAAAATATTTGGTGAGTTTGAATGTCAATAAATTGGTTGCACAACTCAATTTACGTGACACATAAAATATTTACACAGTATTTATTATTCGTAGCTTTACTTTACTTTTAGTAAATTTAGCATTCATAATTATATTTGAATTTTATACCTAATCTATAAAACAAGAGATTAATTGTTTTGATCTGAAACAAAAGAGCAACAAGCTCTCATAGCTCAGTTTGTTAGAGGGCGCACTTAATTATATTAGTGGAGGTTTTGAGTTTGACTCTCAATAAGAGTGTTTTATTTTTCCTTATTTCTATTTTTCGCCTTAGTTGAATTCGTTACGCGGACTAATACAACCGATATGGGTTATATCCTTTGTATACCCCATGTATACAGTTGATAAATGTTGTATTTATTACGTAAAGGAATACAGTTGACACAAACTTTATTCGTTGCGTATTTGAATAAATAGTGATACAAGCTAATAAAAATTAAAATAATAACTATATACAGTTATTACGCAAACTATAGTTGTCAGGTTCAAAATTATAGTGCTTTATATGAAAATTCCTCTAAATAATTACAAGGTTAATGTCCAGGAGTAACCAATTGGTTGGAAGTAGTGCGTCTTATCCTATCTAGAATGATATGATATGTCTTATAATACGAGGAATAACTTATTCATCTTTTATATATATATATACGTGAATTCAGAAATCATTTTTTTAAATCTAAATAGAGCACACGACGGCCTCTATTAAGACTTGCCATGTATTAATTAGAAAATAAAATGAGTATTTCTGGCGAAGTACGCATAGCTAAGCAAATCCGATAAAAGCACTCTCTATAATTTTGCGAAAGATATAGAAAGTGACACAATATACTCCGCTCAATGTCCTGTAATTTCCTCAAAATATTTATTGCATGTTTGGAAAAATTTGTTCTTTCACTTTTGTGTCATTGTGTGTTTATGTATTTGTATTTTTTGTTTACTCTAGAAGATTATTATAGTTGCGATTCTTCTGGATGTTTTAATCCTTTTACTCCCTCCGATTCAAAATAAGTGATTTTTTGGCTTTCTTTTGTGGTCCAAAATAAGTGATTTTTTCAAATTTCAGGGATGAATCAATTATTTTTTTCCTATATTGCTATTGGAGTAAATAATGTTGGAGTATGTGTTAGAAGTGTTTATGTGAAGAGATAATAAATGCTAATATAGTCAATTTTATCGCTAATTAATGTTAAAAGGTGAAATTTTAATATGAGTGAAAATAACGGAAGAATCACTTATTTTGAACCGAAAGGAGTATTCTCTTTAGTTTGCACTTTTAAATTCTGATCATGAGATTTACACCCTATTTTACTGGAGAAGCACGAAGGCAATCCATTTTAAGGTTGATTTTGGATCAGTATTATTCCTAATACATTAGCTAGGATTTTGCAGTCACAGAACCTGAACTATTTTTTTTTTTCCTCTTCCACAGCTTTTGCTTCAATATATATATATTTTCTGGTAATTCCTCTCTTTCACATTTTTGCATGCCTTTGAAGTTTGTTTCGGGTTATAGCTCATATGATTGAGATATAGAGCACATAACATTTCAACCTCCTTATTCTTACAAGATTTCAAGTTGATGTTCATAGTAGAAGGATGTAATATGTAAGATATATAATACCTTTTTTAATACTCCCTCCCTTCCAGTTTATATAAACTTATTTTTTAATCTGGTCCGTTCGAAAAAGTATGACCCCTTTCTAAATTTGGAAATAATTTTGGTTAACCTTACAATTCTACCCTTAATGAGAAGTGATGTTCGGGAAAAAATGCATATATTTAACCATTATTACCTCATATTCTAGTACTTTTAATCGTCATTTGAGTATTAATTATATTATTTTATGCTTAATATTATATTTTTATTATGTAGGTATAAGGCAATATGAAAATCAAGAAATTTGGAGCAAAATTGAATAAAACGGGAAAAAAAAGGGAAAAAAAAAAATAATATGAAAAGAGGACGGACACCTTTGATCTTTGTCCCCCAAGTGGAGACAAACCAAACAAGAAAGATATAGCATGCATTGCATTCTAAATGCAATAGATGAAATGTAAGAAGGATGATTTGAACGTTAAAAGGACACTGTCTCCAGCGCCAGGGCCAGCGCTGCTGTCCCGGGGGGTTTTTCGGGATAAAGTTATTTTGGTCTTACACGAACTCAACTTATATAAAAGAGATTTTAAACATAATTTGGAAGGAATTTAACATACTTTGAAGGGGAATTCACGTGGAGGAACATACACCACGCTTGGAGGAGGCTTCTACCTAGTTTATCTTCTCTTCTCTTCTTTTAATCTCATAATTTATCAGTTCTAGAGTTAGGGTGCTACATGAACGTTGTAGTTTGAAGTTTGAATTGTTCTTATTATTTTATCATATTGGTTTATTTATTCAATCTTGCGTTTAATTATTTGATTGCTTGATCACCAACCGAATACTATCTATGAATATAGGATTGAACTCGGGAGAGAGAATTCTAGATTACACATAAGATTGGGTAGAGCAAGATCTTAACTCTTAAGGGAGCGGATTTGCGGTTAGGATAGGAATACCTAATTGCCTTGCTTGGTTACTATACATGAAGTATTAATGCGTTCTTGTTAATCCTAATTCCATATGAATATAGGCGTTAGATTAGCTTGAATAGACGAATAGTACTTCGGGAGAAGGCTACGAGTAATATTAACCCTATCAATCAATAAACCAGATAAATTAATTAGACAATTTAAGTGGAAAACTCAACGGGATTGTTTGCCAACCCATAACTCTAGAATATTCACTCACATTGAATTTGTCTTTAGCTTCTCGTTGTTTTCTTTAATCTCTTAATTTGTTATTCTAGATTAATTTTAGTTAAATATTCATACGTTAGGATTCACTTGAATAGATTAATTGTTTAGGTTTAATTTAGTTGATAGTTAATCACAAGTCCCTGTGGGTACTGTCACGACCGAAAATTCATAAGGTCGTGATGGCGCCGGATACCACCTTCAGGCAAGCCAATCTTTAATTAGTTGAAATAGATTCCTGTTTTATCATATTTGAAATCATTATCTTTAACTTGTTACGTAATAACTAAATAAAATCCGTTAAGTAAATACAACGGTTTTAATATTCTATTTTTTAATATAAAATACATTCCATACACATCCCGGCACCCGGTGTCACAAATACATGAGCAATTTCTAAGAATTTTACAATTTCTACAAAGCTTGTCCCAAATACACATGGACAAGGAAATTAAAATAATGTAATACAATACGAGGGAGACTCCGTCAGCTGCGGATTGCCTTCGGATGATACAGCACGCTTAAGTCACCAAACTAGCCACATCACTATGAAGGTATTTGTGCAATAAAAATGCACAGTAAGTACAACATGAGTACAAAAATAACGTGTACTCAGTAAGTCTAACCTCAGAGAGGTAGTGACGAGATGTCGAATTAGACACTTGCTAGAGGTCAATTTAATATATTCAAGTGAGACACTAAGCATGAATGTCATAGATAATTTATTAAAATCAGGAATAAATAATATAAACTCCTTCCACATTTAACACTTTAAATCTTCGTCATTTCAGTTGACAATTTAAATCATAATCCGGGATAAGAAACATCAGATTATTTCACATTTTACACATAAATTCTCCTTCCTCATAACTGGCCATTAAAACTTCCTTAGACCGATAAACATGTATAAATCACAGCAAATACGCAGTAAATATCGTGCACAAGCAATGCCGAGGGTCGACGGCCCGAATCAACATAAAATAAAATGTACACTGCCGAGGGTCGAACGACCCGAACGATAGCTGCATCCATTTTCCCCGCTCGCTAATGAATCATGCGACACGGTCAACATAATAATAATAAGTCTAACCTGCTCGCGAATCATACCTGCGACTCAGGTGCTCATATGAATATACATAAATACAGGGTCATCCTGCTCGCAAATCATACATGCAACTCAGGCACCCAAAGTTACACATATTCACACCAATAAACCACATTTTTATCAAGAAATTAGCTGTTCAATGAAGTGATAAAATTCTCCTTTTAATAAACATGAATATAATATGTAAAACTTTTTCTGGAGATTTACTTGCCAATTTCGACAGGGTTCCAAACTCGATAGGTTTATTTGAAACACAATTATCCACGGAAGAATCAATTCTCCTTCTAGGTGATTAAGAAAAGTAAAATCTATCCTTCTCAGAGATTTAGATACTAATTGAAAGCATCACATGATATTTTATTGACAAGGTCACCAATACAACAAGTAAAGCATGCTAGTGGGTCCTAGACTACCCGGACATGGCATAATAGTAGCTACACACGGACTCCCGTCACCTCGTGCGTACGTAGCCCCCGAATATAATAGCACATACTTAATTGATTGACCTAGGGGGATGATCACGCTCAACTATGTCTAATAAAAGACTAAGCGGGCGTTGCAAATATAATCCGGGGTATTATGCCCAGAGTCGATCCCACAGGGAGTTAACGTATCATGCAAGCTGTTAGAATACTAAACTGTCACTTGGTGTTGTTTAAACTACTACAACTGAATGAGAATATTAAAACTAAAGATTAACTACAATAAGGTGTAAACAAATGTAATAAAGGTCTAAGGTTATGGTTTCCCCCGTCGGTGAACTTACTTCTCAGATACTTCATATAACTTGATTAGTTGTCTCTATCAATCATGAACACTGTATCTACCATAAATCTCTCTCAAGTAATTATGATAATTTACTAGACGCACTCTCTCAAGTTACGCTAGCTAGATTGCATTACAGTTCACTTTAGATTGCACCCGAGGTATCGTTATCTCTAATCCAACCTCTAAACCCTCGGTTATGACTTTCATCTATACTCCGGGAGTGATGTTGTTCAAACAACTACCTAAATATGCACTCTCTCTCAAGTAGATACATACTAAATAGGCTCAGATAATTGACGACCATTCAATTAACTACAACAAGAACGTAGTTGAACAAATAGAGATTAATCGACCAATCAGAACTATATTAGTAACACAATAAGTTCATCCCCCAACGGGTTCTACCAAAAACCTAGATTAAAGAAATTAGCTAAACATGTTCATAAGAACCAAATCCAAAATAACTTGCATAATTAAACTACAAAGTAATGAATAAAAGCTGTAGAAATCGATGTTTGACTTCCCTTCAATGGCTTCTTCTCTTCGAATCCTCCTCAAGTTGTGTTTTTTGGGGTCTATTTATATGTTTAGGACAAACCCTAAACGTGTAGGAGACTTCTATTCCAACCGGNATAAGAACCAAATCCAAAATAACTTGCATAATTAAACTACAAAGTAATGAATAAAAGCTGTAGAAATCGATGTTTGACTTCCCTTCAATGGCTTCTTCTCTTCGAATCCTCCTCAAGTTGTGTTTTTTGGGGTCTATTTATATGTTTAGGACAAACCCTAAACGTGTAGGAGACTTCTATTCAAACCGGAAAACACTTAAACGCTTCAAAACTCGAAATTGACCAGACATCGGGGACCCAGGCGTTTGGGCTCAAATGCCCCCTTAAAGCCAGGGCAGGCCTGGCGTTTGGGGCCAAACGCCCCCTAACGCCAGGGCCAGTCTGACTTTAGGGGTCAAACGCCCGAGTGTTTCCTCTTCGACTCTTAAGCGTATTTTCGACGTATTTGCATCCATTTAGCTTGATTTCCATCTCCAATTCACCTACACATGAAATAAACTCCATTATGCACATAAGATGTGTATTTTTATCATTAACACACATAATATGTAAGGCATATAACATGTTAAACCATGAATTCTAGCCAAGCATCAATACCCCACACTTAAACATTTGCTCGTCCTCGAGCAATCACACTACACTCATGTACACAACTTATTAAGCAAATCCCTTAACACGTTATACCAAGAATATTTAAAACAGTTCAAGCACAAAGGTGTGACATCCTCGCCTCAATAATCGACTCACAAATACCATGATTTATTCACAATCCACTCACTACTCTAACATAGAGGTCAACAACATTACCTTTCCTCCATGAATCATGTGCCCTCACCAAATCAAAGAGCTAGTTCCTCATACAATAAAATTTAAGAACACTTAGGAACTCAAGATAGAAAGAATTCACTCGCTCTCAGAAATAACATTCATATGCCACAAAAGATGCACCATAGGCTTGCCCGTAGTGTAATACTCTACTAACCGAGCTCATTCAGTCTATGATCAAGTAGGGCTTTATTTGATTGTAATGTAGGCTGCGGGATGGGTAGGATACATTTGGATATAAGAGTGACTACACCTCCCTAAGCACTTTAATACATATACTTTTGCATTCAACCTCAAACTTATATTAAGACAAACTCCACCTTCACAACAATGTTATTACACCATACTTCTTTAAGCACAATTACATTTAGAGTCACCACATATATTTTT
The DNA here is from genome assembly GCA_005239525.1 of Nicotiana knightiana. Classification (NCBI taxonomy): domain Eukaryota; kingdom Viridiplantae; phylum Streptophyta; class Magnoliopsida; order Solanales; family Solanaceae; genus Nicotiana; species Nicotiana knightiana. The sequence continues at coordinate 38,170 of ML391718.1, forward strand.
CTTTCACAACAATACAACTATTTATTTTCTATGTATTATTTTTTTTCTCTTCTTTTTCTCTTTTTTTTTCCAAGTGACTCTTACTTTTTAACACAGTGCACCTTTCTCCTTATTTCAATTATTCCCCTCAAAAACCAACCTACCACCCCACACTTTAACTTTTCCATAATTCATCACATTTTCAGTGCTTACGAGAGGTGACAAGGTTCAAATAGATGATAAGTATCATTTTAGATGAGGTATGTAGTCCTGTCTTTCTGGCAAGAAAAATTCCAGAATGTAAGTATCATGTTCCTCATTCCTTGACTCCTCAATTGGCTCAGATGACTCTATTTCCATATCATCATCCAATCACAATGTGAAAAATGTTTGGAGTGAGGACCAATGCGCTCAAATACATGAACTTCAGGACTTTCAACATCCTCTACATCAATCACACTAGAGTCGACTAAATTTGTATCCTCAACGCCCCTGGTTGACTCTAGTATTACTTCTTCAACATCGGCATCCTCAAATTCTAGTTGGTTAGAGTGCTGGGTTTCTACTTTGGACACCTCCATTGGCACCTCAATGTTCATCTCTGATGTACACTGCTCCTGGATACTATCCATAATATTGGCATACTGAGCGTTAAAAGCTTCAACTAGTTGACTCGTTTGAGCCTCCAAGTTGCGAATAGTTTCATCTTGCCTTTGTACCCGCAGTTGTAACTCCTCCTGTTGTTCCAGAATGCACTTCATCATATCCTCGAGCCTTTTCCAGTCATCATCACTGAGTTCTTTGTTTCTATTAACTTCACAAGAAAAAGAAGAATCATCAAAGTACGGGGTTGGGGGAAGATAAGAAATATAAGCACAACCCTGAAAGTGACCATCTTGACCACCACACATATCACACTCATTCCACACATAAGATTGAGTTGGTGCACATAACTCGCTCTCGGGAAGATTTTGATAATTTTGCTCTGGGTGGTTTCCTCCATAATATGCATAATGAGGATCAAAAGTAGAATTACCAACATCCAAACTCTCATAATTCCATGATGCCATTTTTTTTAAATTAACAAATACAACTAAAATAAAGAAAATAAAAATCACATACAAGTAATATGTACACCTACATCTACACTTGATAATACCGTTAAGTCCCCGGCAACGGCGCCAAAATTTGATCACGCTCAACTATGTCTAATAAAAGACTAAGCGGGCGTTGCAAATATAATCCGAGGTATTATGCCCAGAGTCGATCAAATAGGGAGTTAACGTATCATGCAAGCTGTTAGAATACTAAACTGTCACTTGGTGTTGTTTAAACTACTACAACTGAATGAAAA
>ML391724.1:0-23250 GCA_005239525.1 Nicotiana knightiana
TGAGTCTCTTTGATGAAGTCTGGAGGGACAAATCTCCTCTCTTGCCTTCTGACCCTTATGAAGGAGCCCATTCAAGTTTCTGGGCTGACTATGTTGACAAGAATGGTAACTTTCTTGACTAATTTCCAAGTCTATTTGATAGGCCGAAAGATATGAGAAATTATTTTCAAGTGTTTGGCTATCGGGTTCATCGAAAGGGAGAAAACTATTTTCTGAATTTCTTCAGAAAATCATTTTTCTTACCATGAGTAACTTTTAATTGCTTAAACAAACCCTTCAATATTATTACAAGCCTTAGTGTTCATGTCTTTTATTAAAACACTCTCCCCTTTGCTAATGGTATTATTCATCCCCAATTCATAAGTTTTCCTGAAAAACATTTTTTACTTGCCATCCAAAAATCGAAAAATATTTTTCATGAAAATGTAAAAAATAACTTATGTTGTATCTAACATTGTTGGTTTCTCTTTCTATATGTTTACACATAAACAATGGTAATTCTTGTTCCGGACATGACTAGAAAATGTCAAATTTCCCACACCAAAATTGTCAGAAATCGGTCGGAAATTAATATTTTGACCGATTTTCGGCGGAAGTCAAATGGTCGAAAAATAGATGGTCGGAAAGAATTTTCGACCGAATCAACCTGAAACTTCCGACCGTTTTGGTCGCAAATCTGAAAATTGGGAGGACGAAATAAATTCAAGTATTTGACCACTTTGGTCAGTAATTCTACGACCGATTCGATAGGTAAATAAAAAATAAATATTAATAGTTCGGACCAAATCATTCGTAAGTTTTAAAAAATTAACTAAAAATATATTCAATATTTCCGGCCGATTCAGTCAAAATTTTAAAATTAATTAATTTTTTCGACCACTTCTGTCGGAAATTTGAGAGTTTTCAGTCAAATATTGCGACCATAATAGTAAAAAATCAGACGAAAAATTAGGTAGAATTCAGTAGAATTCTGCTGTACTTTAAGCTACACCACCTGCCAAATCAAACAACAAATAATTCTATCTAATATGACAATTGCTCAAGCAATTGAACCCAAAACATCAAATATCACACTAGTTTAAAAATTACAATTAAACCTTCAAACAAGTGTACACACTTCAATTAAACTACATTAAAATCTAAAAGTTTCAACCAAATAACATCAAGTGTAAAACACCTTAAGCAAAAGGTATTCACAATTAAGTCTAAAAATCAAACAAGTCTAAAATCAACCGACTAGTTCAAAGTTTTAGTTTAAAATAAAATGTGATATTAGTTTAGTTATAGGTAAGACATTAATGTAAAAAGTTAATTAGAGAATGTATAAAGAGGAAAATAAAAACAGTATGTGGATTACTTTGAAGTAATTTAAAAATAAATAAATAAATAATACTCAAATATTATTGACAGATTTAAATGATTAAAAAGTTTCGAGTGAGAAGATAAAAACATAACAACAAATTTCAAGAATAAAGTTTTCTTCATAATTGTTGATGATTACTAAAAGGGTAATAAGTAAAACAATAAGTCAATCGGTAAGCTAATAAAATATCACATGGCAATATAACAATTTTAAGTAATGAATAATGTAATAACTATAAGCAACGAACAAAAAACATTGTGTAAAAATATAGAAGAATAAGACTTATTTAAATTTGAGATGAAAAATAATATGGTAGTAAGATTTTTTTTTAAAATTATATGATGGAATATGCTGAAATAAGACATATCACACCATGACATGTTAGTATTCTATAATATTGACAGCAAAAAAAGTAAAAGTACTTAAATAAAGGGGTTGGGTAGTTACGAATACAGAAAAAGAAAATAGGTTATCCGCTACAAAATTTGAAACATAATTTCATGTGCTACTTCTCAATTACTATTTTATGATTATCTTTAACTTTTATATGAAAAGTTTATATTTTAATGTTAGTTGTACTTGGTTCAAATAACATAAATTACAATTTGATATAATTCGTGTCCGTGCATCGCAGCACATGTATTAACACTAGTCTTATTGAAAAAGAATCTCTAGGACCAAAATGAAATCCGTCGAGTTCAATTGAAGGTGTGTTATAAAATAAAAGCAATTTAGTAAAACATGAACAAGAAATGAAGATAGAGAGAAGGAAGATATATTATTTCTTCTTCAATTTTGTATTCTTTCCATCTATTACAATGCCTTTATATATGCACAATCCAACCTTAAAGGGAAACTCCACTCTATGAATCCTATAAGAAGAGAGGTTGCCCGGGACAGGCTGAAAAATGACAAAAATATATCATGAATATGTCATTAAGCATTTGAGAGGAAGATCATGGAGGAAGATATACATCCACCATAATTTTATTTTTCTTATAACACTCCCCCTTGGATGTTCATACATAATATCTATGTGCCTCGTTAAAACCTTATTGAAAAAAAAAATTCTAGTGAAAGAAAAATAGTACACATGTTTAGAAATATGCTTTTTGGTTGCCTCATTAAAAACCTTGCAAGTAAAATCCAGTGGGAGAAAACCTTGTAAGGGAAAAAGTGTACGCAACGTATTAACTCCTTTGATTAGAGCATCAATTCACATCCTTGAGCCTTCACATCCCAATCTTGTACACTAGTTTCTTGAATGTTGAAGTCGGTAGAGATTTGGTGAACAAATTAGCCATATTATCACTTGAACGGACCTGTTGCACATTGATACCGCCATTCTTTTGAAGATTATTTGTGAAAAATAACTTTGGTAAAATGTGCTCTGTCCTATCTCCTTTTATGAATCCTCCCTTCAATTGGGCTATGCATGCTGAATTGTCTTCATACAAAATTGTGGATAGTTTGCCACACTTCAAATCACATTTGTCTCGAATAAGGTGTATTATAGACCTCAATCATTCACATTCTCAACTTTTTTCATGAATAGAAATTATCTCATCATGATTAGATGATGTAGCCACGATTGATTGCTTAGTCGGTCGCCAAGATATTGCAGTGCCTCTAAATGTAAACGAATAGCCTGTTTGAGATCGAGTCTTCCGTGGGTCATATAGATACCCAGCATCGGCATAACCAACAAGATCGGGGCTGTAGTCATTACCATAAAATAAGCCCATATAAGTAGTCCCTTTTAGATACCGCAGTATGTGTTTAATTCCATCCCAATGTCTCCTTGTAAGAGCAGAGCTATATCTTTCTAAGACATTAATTGAAAAAGTTATGTCATAACTTGTAGTGTTAGAAAGATACATTGGTGCACTAATTGCATTAAGATATGGTGCTTCAGGACCAAGAAGTTCTTCAGTCTTTTCTTGTGGTCGGAACGGGTCCTTATTCACATCAAGTGATCGAACAATCATTGGAGTATTTAATGGATGTGCTCCATCCATGTAAAACCGTTTCAATACCTTTTTAATGTAGGCATATTGATGAACAAAAGTCCCATTTGTCAAATGTTCAATTTGCAAACCAAGACATAATTTTATCTTTCCGAGATCTTTCATCTCGAATTCCTTCTTTAAATAATCAATTGCCTTTTGGAGCTCTGTAGGGGTTCCAATAAAGTTTATGTCATCAATATATACAAAAAATACAACAAACTCCGATGTTGTTTTCTTTATAAAAACACATGGACAAATGACATCATTTATATAAACTTTCTTTAATAAATACTCATTAAGGTGGTTATACCACATTCTTACTGATTGCTTTAGACCATACAAAGATCTTTACAATTTGTTAGAAAATATTTCCCGGGACTTTGAATTATGTGCTTCAGGCATTTTAAATCCATCGAGAATTTTCATGTATATCTCATTATCAAGTGAGGCGTAAAGGTAGGCTGTAACCACATCCATTAAATGCAAGTCAAGCTTTTCACGGATATCAAAACTAATGAGATAACGGAACATTATAACATCCATAACAGGAGAATACATCTCTTCATAATCGACACCAGGCCTTTGTGAAAATCCTTGCGCAACAAGGCGTGCATTATATCTTTGTACCTCATTTTTCTCATTTCTTTTACGTACAAAGACCCATTTATAGCAAACAGGTTTAACACCATTAGATGTTTGGACTACAGACCCAAAAACTTCACGTTATGCAAGTGAATCCCACTCAGATTGGATTGTTTCTTGCCATTTTGGCCAATCACGTCTTTGTTTACATTTTCCAACAGATTGAGGTTCAAGATCCTTACTATCTTGCATAATTATAGATGAAACATTGTATGCAAAGACATAACCTACCATTATATTCAATCGATTCAAATCTGTCTCAATATCGATTGGGTTTATTGATAGTTCCTTATTTTCTTGAGTTGCAGGCTCATTGATTTCCTCATGAATCTCAGGATTGTTTAAATCATGGGTTTTTTTATGAGACTCATTCGTAGTGTCATCTCGATCATTTATTTTTCTTTTTCTAGGATTTCGATCCTTAGAACCCAATGGTCTACCACGCTTTAGGCCCATTTTTGACTCGTTAGCTATGACACTAGAAGATTGTCCAACATGGATATCAATACAGATTGGAACATTCTCTGCAGGGATATGTAATTTCGTTATCCTTTTCAGATCCGTAAATGCATCTGGCATTTGATTTGCTATTTTCTGCAAATGAATAATCATTTGCACCTTTTTTTCACAAATAGAGGCACGTGGATCAAGATGAGACAATGATTGATTTTTTCACGAAATTTCCCGTTTGATTTCACTAATTTCTCCCCCTAATATTGGGAAAATGTGGCAATCTGCAAATCGAGCAGGGAACAAATCTCTCATTAATGTTTCGAGGTAGCGGATAATGGAGGGAGATTCAAACCCAACATATATTCCTAACCTTCTTTGGGGACCCATCTTGGTGCGATATGCCTGTGCTACATGCACATATACTGCGCACCCAAAAATTCTTAAATGGGATATATTAGGTTCATGACCCAAAATTAATTGCAATGGAGAATATTTATGATAATTTATCGATCTAAGACGAACTAGCATTGTAACATGAAAAATGGCATGAACCCTAACAGAAGTGGGTAATCTCATTTTCATGAGTAACGGTCTTGCTATCAATTGCAGACGTTTTATCAAAGACTTTGCAAGGCCATTTTGAGTGTGAACATGAGCTACATGATGTTCCACGTTTATCCCAACTGATAAGTATTAATCATTAAATGCTTGGGATGAAAACTCAGCAACATTATCAAGTCTAATAGACTTAATTAGATTATCGGGAAACTGTGCCCGTAATCAAATTATTTGCGCCATTAATTTTGCAAACGCTAGGTTGCGAGATGATAATACGCATGAGACCATCTAGAGAATGCATCTATTAAGACCATAAATTATCTAAATGAGCCACTATGTGGGTGAATAGGTCCACAAATATCCCCTTATATATGTTTCAAAAATGCAGGAGACTCAATCCCAACCTTTGTTGGTGATGGTCTAATAATTAACTTGCCTAGATAACAAGCAGTCCAAGAAAATTCATTATTTAAAAGAATCTTTAAATTCTTTAATGGAAGCCCGTTTGAGTTTTCTATAATTCGTCTCATCGTAACTGATCCAGGATGTCCTAATCGATCATGCCGAAGTACAAAAGTATTAAAATCAGTAACCTTTTGGTTTACGATAGAATGTGCCTCAATTGCACTAATTCTTGTCCAATACAAGTCACAAGATAAAGATGGAAACTTCTCAATAACCCTTTTCTGGCCAGATAAATTCTTGGTAACGATGAGATATTCGATACTATTCTCATCTAATGTCTCAATATGAAATCCATTTCGGCGGATATTTTTAAAACTCATCAAGTTCCTCTTGGACTTGGAGGAGAAAATTGCATTCTCTATGATAATTATTATCCCCTTAGGCAGAGGTATAGTAACTTTTCCAGAGCCTTCAATTAGATTACTACTGCGAGAAATTATAGTAACATCTGCCTTACATAAATACTCATTAAGGCGGTTATACCACATTCTTACTGATTGCTTTAGACCATACAAAGATCTTTACAATTTGTTTGAAAATATTTCCCGGGACTTTGAATAATGTGCTTCAGGCATTTTAAATCCATCGAGAATTTTCATGTATATCTCATTATCAAGTGAGCCGTAAAGGTAGGCTGTAACCACATCCATTAAATACAAGTCAAGCTTTTCAAGGATATCAAAACTAATGAGATAACAGAACGTTATAACATCTATAACAGGAGAATACATCTCTTCATAATCGACACCAGGCCTTTGTGAAAATCCTTGTGCAACAAGGCGTGCATTATATCTTTTTACCTCATTTTTCTCATTTCTTTTACGTACAAAGACCCATTTATAGCCAACAGGTTTAACACCATTAGGTGTTTGGACTACAGACCCAAGAACTTCACGTTATGCAAGTGAATCCCACTCAGATTGGATTTTTTCTTGCCATTTTGGCCAATCACGTCTTTTTTTACATTTTTCAATAGATTGAGGTTCAAGATCCTTATTATCTTGCATAATGATAGATGCAACATTGTATGCAAAGACATACTACCATTATATTCAATCGATTCAAATCTGTCTCAATATCGATTGGGTTTATTGATAGTTCCTTATTGTCTTGAGTTGCAGGCTCATTGATTTCCTCATGAATCTCAGGATTGTTTAAATCATGGGTTTCTTTATGAGACTCATTCGTAGTGTCATCTTGATCATTTATTTTTCTTTTTCTAGGATTTCGATCCTTAGAACCCAATGGTCTACCACGCTTTAGGCCCGTTTTTGACTCGTTAGCTATGACACTAGAAGATTGTCCAACATGGATATCAATACGGATTGGAACATTCTCTGCAGGGATATGTAATAACGTTATCCTTTTCAGATCCGTAAATGCATCTGGCATTTGATTTGCTATTTTCTGCAAATGAATAATCTTTTGCACCTTTTTTTTCACAAATAGAGGCACGTGGATCAAGATGAGACAATGATTGATTTTTTCACGAAATTTCCCGTTTGATTTCACTAATTTCTCCCCCTAATATTGGGAAAATGTGGCAATCTACAAATCGAGCAGGGAACAAATCTCCCGTTAATGTTTCGAAGTAGCGAATAATGGAGGGCGATTCAAACCCAACATATATTCCTAACCTTCTTTGGGGACCCATCTTGGTGCGATATGCCTGTGCTACATGCACATATACTGCGCACCCAAAATTCTTAAATGGGATATATTAGGTTCATGACCCAAAATTAATTGCAATGGAGAATATTTATGATAATTTATCGGTCTAAGACGAACTAGCGTTGCAACATGAAAAATGGAATGAACCCTAACAGAAGTGGGTAATCTTATTTTCATGAGTAACGGTCTTGCTATCAATTGCAGACGTTTTATCAAAGACTTTGCAAAGCCATTTTGAGTGTGAACATGAGCTACATGATGTTCCATGTTTATTCCAATTGATAAGTATTAATCATTAAATGTTTGGGATGAAAACTCAGCAACATTATCAAGTCTAATAGACTTAATTAGATTATCGGGAAACTGTGCCCGTAATCGAATTATTTGCGCCATTAATTTTGCAAACGCTAGGTTGAGAGATGATAATAGACATGAGACCATCTAAAGAATGCATCTATTAAGGCCATTAATTATCTAAATGAGCCACTAGGTGGGTGAATAGGTCCACAAATATCCCCTTATATATGTTTCAAAAATGCAGGAGAATCAATCCCAACCTTTGTTGGTGATGGTCTAATAATTAACTTGTCTTGATAACAAGCAGTGCACGAAAATTCATTATTTAAAAGAATCTTTAAATTCTTTAGTGGAAGCCCGTTTGAGTTTTCTATAATTCGTCTCATCGTAACTGATCCATGATGTCCTAATCGATCATGCCGAAGTACAAAAGTATTAAAATCAGTAACCTTTTGGTTTACGATAGAATGTGCCTCAATTGCACTAATTCTTGTCCAATACAAGCCACAAGATAAAGATGGGAACTTCTCAATAACCCTTTTCTGGCCAGATAAATTCTTGGTACCGATGAGATATTCAATACTATTCTCATCTATTGTCTCAATATGAAATCCATTTCGGCGGATATTTTTAAAACTTATCAAGTTCCTCTTGGACTTGGAGGAGAAAATTGCATTCTCTATGATAAGTATTATTCCCTTAGGCAGAGCTATAGTAACTTTTCCAGAGCCTTCAATTAGATTACTACTGCCAGAAATTATAGTAACATCTGCCTTACACATACTTAAATGAGAGAAATATTTCTTCTCTTTGAATATTGTATGTGCCGTACATGAATCAATTAAGCAAATATATTTACAATTGAACTTTGTTCCAAGTTTGATTTGATAGATATCGATATTTGCTTCCCATGGTTTTCCATACAAAAAGAAGCATATGAATAAATATTAGTATTTTCAGAGAAAAAGGAAAAAAAAAGAAATTTAAACTAATTATTCAATAATGACCTTTTAATGCAATTTCGAGCAAACTCAGATTATGACTAAAAATACCAAGTCAAACTCTCCAACCAACATAAATACTCAAAGGTATAGAAGTTATAAGTTGGTTGAAATAATTAAGGGATATATATTGAGAATTAAATATTTGTGCAGAGAAAAATAGCTAACTACGTGAATTAATAACGCAAGCTATAGATATAAGGCAAGTCATTTCTATTCATTTGCTTTAAAAATTGACGTTTAACAATGTAACAACTCGACCAGTCGTTTTGAGAAATTAAGCTTCGTTCAGTGGAATAAAGTCTTGAACAACTTCACTTTGTGTATATCAACCTGCGTGCATGGTTGGATTCAGTTACCGGATAATCCGGAGTCGAATTGGAAGAAAACTTTCTATTTTTGAAGCTTAAGTGATGGAAGTTGACTGGAGGTTTGAATTTTGAGTAAAAGGCCTCATAATGAGTTTTTGGTGATGCCAATAGCTTCGTATGATGAATTTGGACTTAGCCGCGCGTCCGGAATTGCTTTTGGAGGTCTGTAGAGTAATTTGAGACAATTCGGCAAAAGTTGGAATTTTGGCGATTTCGGCCAATTGGTGAAAATTTGATATCGGGCTCAGAATGGGATTCCGAAAGTGGCTGTAGGTCCGTAGTGTCATTTGTGACCTGTGTGTCAATTTCAGGTCATTCGGACTAGTTTTGATGTGTTTCGCATCAGTTATGGATTTTTGGAAATTTCATAGTTCATAGGCTTGAATCCATGCATAATTGGCGATTTTTATGTTATTTGAAGTGGTTTGAAGGATCTACTAAGTTCTTATGGAGTAATAGGATTGGTTGGTATGTTTGGTCAAGGTTCCGGGGGCCTCGGCTGTGTTTCGGGTGGTTAACAGACTGTTTTTGGAAATTTTGAGTTGCTGACTTGCTGGTTTTTGGAGTTCTGGTGTTTTTTCCGCACCTGCGGATGGGTAGCCGCAGGTTCGAGGTCGCAGGCGCTGAAGGGAAGCCCGCAAATGCGGAAATTGGGGAGCAAGGCCTGAGGCGCTGGCCGCACCTGCGAGCCCGCAGGTGTGTGACCTTAAGCGCAGGTGCGAAGATGTGGGAGTTAGTGATTTCCGCAGGTGCGACTGGTTGGACCGCAGGTGTGAGAAATGTCCGCAGGTGCGAGGATTGTTGGGTTGAAAAGGGGACAGAATCAAGGGTTGTTCATTTTCACTCCATTTTTGGATTTTGAGCTCGGAAGAAGGCGATTCTTTGGCGGATTTTCAGAGCAATATTGTGGGTAACGATTTCTTACTCGAATTTGGTTTATTTCATTAATCAATTGTGGTTATCCTCATTTTATCAAGGAAAATTGAGAGTAAAAGTTTGGAAATGGGAGAAAAAGTTACCCAATCCGAGATTTGAGTGAGAGTTTGACGTCGGTTTTTGATGATTTCGTTCGAGTGTTCTCATAATAGAGCGGGTATTCATAATTTTTAAATTTTACCTAGATTCTGAGATGTGGGCCCCAGGGTACTTTTTGGGAAATTTTTCCTAAATTCGCGTCTTATCTTCGAATTTATTAGTTAAACTAGTTGCTTGCTATTAATTACACGATGCTATTGATTTGATTAGATTTGGGCCATTGGGAGTCGGATACCCGTGGCAAAAACGTGATTTCAAGCATACACGTAGTTAAGTACTACTAATGGATTTAGGACTCCTTGTTGTTGTCAAGTATAGATACTCTTGTTGTGCTTACCGTATGGGTGGGAATGACCCAATTGGTATGTGAGTCGTCCGTGCAGTTAGTACTCGAATGAGGGCGCAAGATGCCAAGTGTTAGGGTTCGAATATTGGGACCCGTAAATGGTGATTTTTCCGATGTTCGGAACCTCGTGGAGATGACTATGAGTTTGATGTAGAAGTGGTTGAAGTTGTTGAGTCATTTCATGTACTTGTTGTATATTTACATGCCAGAATTGTTTGTGTTCTATTCATTCTTTGTGCTACTTCATGGTTCTCCGCTGATACTTATTGTTTTCCTTCTATATCGAATTCACTGCCTTGTTAGCTATATTGCGTAGCCTTTATGTGTAAATCATTATTTCCCTGATTCTTATCTTGACAATTGTTCAGTTTTATTAGACCAGTGGGTGTCTTGGCTAGTCCTCGTCACTACTTCACCGAGGTTAGCCTTGATACTTACTGCGCACCGCTGTGGTGTTCTCATACTACTCTCTTGCACATTTTTGTGCATATCCCAGGTTTTTTGTTAGCCGACCAATTGATTGTCAGTAGCGCGGTTGCTGTTGAGGAGACTCAGGTAAAACCGCTTCAGCGTTCGCGGTTTCGGAGTCACCATCTTATATTTCTATTTGCACTGTTGTACTTATTTCTGAACAGTGTTATTTATTTCTGGAGTTTAGTGTAATTTCTTTAAAGCTTATGACTTGTACTTCCTGGTTTTGGGAATATACAATGTGTAAAGAATTACTTATTTCAGAAAAACATTAGATTCTATTTATTATCGTTGTTATTCCATGAGTATTAGTCTTACCTAGTCCTTAAGACTAGGTGCCATCACGATACCCAACAGAGGGAAATTTGGGTCGTGACAAGTTGGTATCAGAGCTCTAGGTTCATAGGTGTTACGAGTCATAAGCGAGTTTAGTAGAGTCTTGCGGATCGGTACAGAGACGTTTGTACTTATCTTCGAGAGGCTACAAAACTATTAGGATAACTTCACTTCCTTCATTCCTATCGTGCGAGTTCATTAATCTTGAAGTCTGAAATTATCATTCCATTCTCTCACATATGGTGAGGATGCGAGCTGCAGATCCTGAGGATGTTACCCCCGGAGCAGATGCCGCCAGGGGTAGAGGTAAAGGCAGAGGCCGATGAGGGGAACGTGCCGCAACTAGAGCACCTGTCAGAGCAGCCGTTGAGGAGCCGCCAACAGTTCTAGTTGGGGGGCAGGCACCGGAGACGCCTGTTGTTACACCAGGACTTCAGGAGACCTTGGCACAGTTCTGGGACATGATTGGTACCTTAACTCAGGCGGGATTGATTCTGGGTGCACCATCTACTTCACAGGGCGGGAGAGGAGCTCAGACTCCCGTCGCCCATATTCCAGAGCAGTGAGATCAGGCTGGTCAGGTTCCAGGTGTCATGGCAGCACAAATTGGGGTCCCAGTTCCGCCCGTGGTTAGGGCAGCAACATCTGAGGAGGAATGACTTAGACTCGAGAGGTACACGAAGTACCACCCTCCTACCTTCAGTGTATTGGCGACAGATGATGCCCAGGGTTTCCTGGAGGAGTGTCACCACATTCTTGGTACTATGGGTATTGTGGAGACGAGCGGGGTTGCTTTTGTTACATTCCAGCTCAGGGGAGCGGCTTATCAGTGGTGGAGGGTATATGAGTTGGGTAGCCCGGCCGAGTCAGCTTCACTTACTGGGTTTAGTTTTCAGAGATGTTCTTGAGCGAGTTTGTACCTCAGTCCCTCAGAGATGCATGGCGCACAGAGTTTGAGCGGCTGCGCCAGGGCACTATGTCAGTATCAGAGTATGCCGTCAGATTCAGTGATTTGGCCAGGCACACACCCGCTTTGGTTACTACAGTTAGAGAGCGTGTTCGTAGATTCATTGAGGGCCTCAGGAGTGATATTCGATTTAGCATGGCTCGGGAGTTAGAGTCGGATGTTTCATTTCAGCAGGTGGTAGGGATTTCTCGCAGAGTTGAGGGCATGCTGGATCATGAGGGAGATGACATGCGGGACTATCATAGAGATGTCAGGCGGGGTTGTGAGAGGGAGGACATACGAGGTCAGGAGAGAGAGGGCAGAGAGGTGAGGAAGCCTCGTAGGTCGGAGAGATTTACTGGTCCTTATTATGGGGGCAGGGTACGACATGGTAGAGGTTTTATGCATTACCGGCTTCACATGGGGTTTCAGGTACTCATGGGTCTCAGAGTACTCGTACCGCACAGTTTCCACAGCCACGTCAGCAGAGAGGTTGTTTTGAGTGCGGATATGTCAGCCACATGGTGAGAGATTGTCCCAGGATCCAGGCAGATGTGTTACAGCAGGGCATTCAGGTGAGTAGAGAGCGCCCAAGATGGGGAGACCCGACCCATTGATGTGTTTCGTATAGTAGGCTGGAATCCATGGTGCCAGATGTTATAGTACATGTATGTTTTGTTTTGTTACATTGAGGAACCATTTGTAATTCATTATAGCTCTGCTGGTCGGGACGAGTTCCCTAATTTGTTGTTTCATTTTTTAGCGAGTTACATGCTTTGAAATCTATTTTTTTGTGTTGCGCCTGTTGGGAGATTCTGTGAGTGGTAGCCCATGTCTATTGTTTGTTTCTATTCATTATTGAGAGATATGTGACTAGTAGTAATTCCTGTTGTCCAGTACAGTAGGCTTGATGCGATTCCCTGAGTATAGTGGTTACGAGCTGTGATTCTTATGCTCCACTGGTGTGGGGGCCAGCACGTGTTGTAATTTTGTTGAAGGAAGTGATCTAGTAAAAAGTTCCAGTTGGTGGGTTATATATATATATATCCTATTTGTGATTTAGAGTTGAGTACGAAACCTCTGTGGTTTCGTGTGTGTTTGAAGTGTTTGAACCGGGCTGTGTATCGTGAGTTAAATTATGCCAGGATGGGATCCTTGTGATTTTTTCATGTGCTTTAATTCCTTCCTTGTTATGTTATTGTGTAAGTTAGCATTGATAGAGAGTTGCGCCTGTCGGGCTTGTTTGATAGTTCCCTTATGTGTTCCTCCTTTCAATTTCAGTCATTTCGTTCTGTGCTCCTTGAGTTTTATCTTGCGGGTGTGTGTTGGAAGTGCGCATTCAGTGATTGGATGGGTTCGAGGTGAATCTTGGCACGTTCGAGGACGAACGTTTCTTTTAAGAAGGGGAGAATGTAACGACCCGAATAGTCATTTTGAGAAATTAAGCTTCGTTCGGTGGAATAAGTTCTTGAACAGCTTCACTTTGTGTATATCGACCTGCGTGCGTAGTTGGATTCAGTTACCGGATAATCCAGAGTCGAATTGGAAGAAAAATTTCTATTTTTGAAGCTTAAGTGATGGAAGTTGACTGGAGGTTTGACTTTTGAGTAAAAGGCCTCAGAATGAGTTTTGGGTGATGCCAACAGCTTCGTATGATGATTTTGTACTTAGGCGCGCGTCCGAAATTGGTTTTGGAGGTCTGTAGAGTAATTTGAGGCAATTCGGCGAAAGTTAGAACTTTGGCGATTTCGGCCGATTGGTGAAAATTTTATATCGGGCTCAGAATGGGATTCCGAAAGTGACTGTAGGTCCATAATGTCATTGGTGACCTGTGTGTCAAATTTTAGGTCATTCAGACTAGTTTTGATGTGTTTCGGCATCAGTTGTGGATTTTTGGAAATTTCATAGTTCATAGGCTTGAATCCATGCATAATTGGCGATTTTGATGTTATGTGAAGTGGTTTGAAGGATAGACTAAGTTCGTATGGAGTAATAGGATTGGTTGGTATATTTTGTCGAGGTTCCGGGGGCCTCGGGTGTGTTTCGGGTGGTTAACGGATTGTTTTTGGGAATTTTGAGTTGCTGACTTGCTGGTTTTTGGAGTTCTGGTGTTTTTCCGCACCTGCTGATGGGTAGCCGCAGGTGCGAAGTCGCATGCGCGGAAGGGAAGCCTGCAGATGCGGAAGTTAGGGAGCCAGGCCTGAGGTGCAGGTGCGAGATTTTGGCCGCACCTGCGAGCCCGCAGGTGCGAAGATGTGGGAGTTAGTGATTTCCCCAGGAAAGACTGGTTGGACCGCATGTGCGGAATGCGCAGGTGCGAGAAATGTCCGCAGGTGCGAGGATTGCTGGGTTGAAAAGGGGACATAATCGAGGGTTGTTCATTTTCACTCCATTTTTGGATTTTGAGCTCGGGAGAAGGCGATTCTTTGGCGGATTTTCAGAGGAATCTTGTGGGTAACGATTTCTTACCCGAATTTGGTTTATTTCATTAATCAATTGTGGTTTTCCTCATTTTATCAAGGAAAATTGAGAGTAAAAGTTNATCAACGCGGATGCGGTCAAGAGATACTATGCTTGACACGTTTTTGTGGGGGCATTTTTGTACTTAGCATTCTCAGGTTGGGATGACGAAAGGCTATCATTTCTCGCTACCCAAACACTGGTCAACCCTAGTTAGCCCTTTGAAGCCTTGTTTTTATTATTTCTTTGTTTTCCCTCTTTTGAAACCAATGTACTTGATAAAAAAAAAGAAAAAAAAATAAAAAAGAAAAAAAAAAGAAAGAAGAAAAAAAAAAGCAAAAAGATAAATCATCAAAACAAGTTCATGTCAATTGAACTACGTCCGACCTTATTCCAAAAGGATACGTAGGCAGCCTCACTCTGAGGTTCGGTCACACTAATACAAAAATCCACATTTTTCAGTATTCAAAAGAAGCTGGGGCATGATTTTATATTATTTTTCGGCGGAGTTTCTGTCAAAATGGTTCCAAAAGTTGTAGTTCAGTTGAATAAGTTCTTTTTACCTTTCCCTGTTAAGACCTTCTGATCAACTTTCGAGAATGCTAAGTCAGTATACTACGGGCGATGCCTCATCCATTGTAAAGAGAGAGAAAATAAAATGAGAGAGTCTTATTGGTGAAAACCCTCACGGGCACTATAAAGCAATAGTGAGTTGAGAGAAAGACAAATGAGAGAGGTCAATTGGTGAAAACCCAAAAAGGGCATCGTTGGTCGATTTAAAGCTTCTTATATCCCGGCACAAGCATGGTTAAGACAAAGAACTCAGTTTCAAATTGAAGTTTACAATGGATTTTGAGAATTAGACGGTTCAGACGGATCGGGCATCCAGTCCAAAGTGCATGTCATGTTCATTGAAGTCAGCATATTCCTCCAGATAAGTCCTTTTTATTCTTATTTTTCTTCTCTGATAGGTAAACTTTAAGTTGTAATACCTATTAGTTCACCTTCTTATTTTCTTTCGTACTATTCTTTTTGAGTAACTTTCAATTTAATTTCGTCAAAGCAAAGCAAAGGAAAGGCCGCAAAATTGGTTACAGCTTCCCTGTTATATGAAGCTAAACTTTCTGGGCATGAACAACATGGGCAAAGGCATAAAGCCATCTTTGATTTTCCCTGACGAGCAAAAGGCTTGAAGGACTGAACAATGTGTCAAGGATCAACAAAAGTTACTTAGTTAAAAGTTGTTCTGGGAGCAAGGTTGTTTGCACCACAAACACAAATAGGGATAGGCGCAAAATAGTCAGGTTTGATGTTGAGAAAGAAGATCTCCAGAAAGTAATGACAGAATCTCCCGGCAATTTGTACGACCATCGACGGAGTCAGTGTTTCTAACAAGTGTAATGGACGCAAGGTCAAGTCGCCCAAGAAATCAAGGCCACAAACTGACCACCATTTTAAAACTAACAAATTTTTCTTTGTTCAGAACAGGAACAAAACAATGTTAGGAAACAGTTCGTGAAAAGACGAACACCACCAAGTGAAGTTCTCAAATCCTTAGTTTTCTTTTAATATACATGTAATCATGTTATTATTAGTTTCATTATAGGGAATCAATACCCTATCTTCAACACAGGGTACTACATCCCCTAGTTGCATTTCTTATTGCTAACATAGGGTACGACATTCCCTAGTAGCACCCTAGAGTGCCACGAGCCTCATCTTATCATCAACATAGGGTACTACATCCTCTGGTTGCCTTCATTCTTGTTAACACTAGGTACGACATTCCCTAGTAGCATCTTAGAGAGCCACGAGCCTCACATTATTGTCAACATAGGGTACTACATCCTCTGGTTGCCTTCATTCTTGTTAACACTAGGTACGACATTCCCTAGTAGCATCTTAGAGAGCCACGAGCCTCACATTATTGTCAACATAGGGTACTACATCCTCTGGTTGCCTTCATTCTTGTTAACACTAGGTACGACATTCCCTAGTAGCATCTCAGAGTGCCACGAGCCTCATCTTATTTCAAACACAGGGTACTACATCCCTTGGTTGCATTTTTTTGCCAACATAGGTACAACATTCCCTAGTAGCATCTCAAAGTGCCACGAGCCTTATCTTATTGCCAACACATGATACTACATCCCCTGGTCTGCATTACTTTTGCTAACATAGGGTACGGCATTCCCTAATAGCATCTCAGAGTGCCACGAGTCTCACCTTATTGCTAACACAGGGTACTACATCCCCTAGTTGCATTTCTTATTGCTAACATAGGGTACGACATTCCCTAGTGGCATCCTAGAGTGCCACGAGCCTCATCTTATCATCAACATAGGGTACTACATCCCCTGGTTGCCTTCATTCTTGTTAACACTGGGTACGACATTCCCTAATAGCATCTTAGAGAGCTACGAGCCTCACCTTATTGTCAACATAGGGTACTACATCCCCTGGTTGCATTTTATTGCCAACGTAGGGTACGACATTCCCTAGTAGCATCTCAGAGAGCCACGAGCCTCATCTTATTTCCAACACAGGGTTCTACATCCCCTGGTTGTATTTCTCGTTACTAATATAGGGTACGACATTCCCTAATAGCTTCTCAGATTGCCACGAGCCTCATTTTATTGCCAACACAGGGTACTACATCCCCTGGTTGTATTTCTTTTTGTCAACATAGGGTACGACATTCCCTAGTAGCATTTCAAAGTGCCATGAGTGTCATTTTGTTGCAAACATAGGGTACGGCATTCCCTAGTAGCATCTCAAAGAGCTAAAAGCCTCATCTCATTTCCAAACACAGGGTACTACATCCCCTGGTTGCATTTTATTGCTAGCATAGGGTACGACATTCCCTAGTAGCATCCCGAGTGCCATGATCCCTACCTAATTGCTAACACAAGATACTACATCCCCTGGTCTGCATTAATTTTGCTAACATAGGGTACGACATTCCCTAATAGCATCTCAGAGTGCCACGAGCCTCACCTTATTGCTGACACAGGGTACTACATCCCCTAGTTGCATTTCTTATTGCTAACATAGGGTACGACATTCCCTAGTAGCATCCTAGAGTGCCACGAGCCTCATCTTATCATCAACATAGGGTACTACATTCCCTGGTTGCCTTCATTCTTGTTAACACTGGGTACGAGATCCCCTATTATTTATATAAAAAAATGTGTGTCTTTTTCAATTCTTTATTCTGCAATCACAAAGATAGTTTAATGTGTTTTCAATAACTCACAAAAATTTCCTAGTGCAAACTGGGGCAGAAAAATTTTGTTCGTTTTGTTTGTTTGTAATGGCTTGTAGGTTTTTCTGCAAGCACGGATTGGATATGCAAAATAATTATGATTCCAGCTCTTGCCAAAGAAAGTGGAACATTTGATCTCCATACCAGCCGCAACCAGCTTGGACATAATGCATGCAGAGACACAGAGTCTCAAGATCCATCTTCTCATCAGCTGATCAAGAAACAAGACTGTGAGAATGTTTCATAGTCTTTCGCATCGAGAGCATCAAGTTTCAATCTAAAGTCAATGGGAGAAGCAAGTCAAGAATCAAGACAAGACTGTAGATGGCATTTAGATATGAATTGTAACTCTTAGATTTCAAGAGTATGTAATTTTCTTTTTATTTTTGATGTAATAGTAGGAACTGCAGATCGGAACTTCGCTCGACTCTCCCTCTAAGAATACTCCATCACTTTTCTTTCACTTGAACTACACGTGACCTGATTCCCTTATAACCCGGGATATGTAGGCGGCCTAAAACCAAGGCTCGGTCACATCCTTTTCTTTTATCTTCTTCTCCTTTTCAAATAATAGTGAGGTCAAAAATCAATTACCTTGTTCATTTTTCTTTCCTGAAAACTCTTCATGTTTCCAAGCAAAGAGGGGCATGCTGTGAACAACTATTTTTTGACCACACCCAAATTCTATACTATTTTGCTATAAATATTAAGGTTATATCTAATCTTAATATGTTAAATTTTTATCTTACTCTTAATAGATTCTATTTAAGAAAATTAAAAACAACAAAAATATTCACATTCTTAGAATATAAGNTCTTAGTATAATTTAAACTATAGTGTAAATATTGGGTTTTCTTATTTATATACTTTTCTTTAAATCTAAAAGTAAGTAATATATATATATATATATATATATATGTATATATATAATAATAAAAATAATAATAATAATAATAATAATAATAACACTCAACTTCCCCACTTCACTCATGTCTCACCCCCACTCCTTCACATCTCTTTTCCACTTCCCCACTTCACTCATGCCTCACCCGCACTCCTTCACATCCCTTCTCCACTTCCCCCACTCCTCTCAATATTAATTCACACATAAGTTATACTATACACCACGTATAGATGGAGAGACCCTTCAGCCTTAGACCCCTAAGAGAAAACGGCGGCGTCTCCAAAAAAAAAAATCAACCATTTTTTGATAGCTCAAGGAAAAAATCAGGGAGTATCCGATCTTCATCTTCTTGGAGAAGATAGCAGCAGCAATATACCTGCTCTATAACCATCTCAACCCACCATGAACAACCACAAAAAGAAGATAATTTCCACCCAAAACAGCCTCACAATAATCCTCCCAAAATTGCAGGTAACAATCATCTTCTTCACTAGGAAAATTTGAGCTAACAACAGCCAAAAGATCTCCTCTCTTCTCTCATTTTTGACCCCAAAAACGCAGCAGGTGCTGCTGATTTTATTCCTCCAAAAACGACCTCCCTCGGTCCGAAAACCCAGCTGAAAACTCGTCGGAAAAATCCTTTTGAAACCATCCAACAACCACCCCAAAGCAACTTCTAAAACTCGGCCAAAACCAGTTCCAAAATGCTGCTAAACATCCTCTAAAGACCAGCAAAACTGAGCTAAAAGCTCGAGCAAATAGGCCTTTTTGTTCGCATAAAAAAAACAGCAGCTCCAAGATTGAGTTCGAGTTTCGCCGGCGAGGTCACATTCGAATTCGTCGAGCTCGCGTCCATATTACCGATCCAGGTTGTTTTCTTAGCTTCTGCTCAAGTTTAATTGATATTTTTTCCTTCATTGTATATTTTGAAGGTTGTTGAATCAATTTTAAAAAGGAATTTTTCAAAGGTTCATTTCTTCTACCGCCTATGATGCACTCTTTAATCCAATGAATACCTTATATTGTTTCTTTGGTCATGTGTTGATTTTTTATAGCCCCTGTTTGGTTTAATCTTTCAAATACATGTTTGGATGGATTTATGGGATGTTTATGAAATTTAATTTAAGATTGTGAAGATTAATTGTTTATTGGCTTTTATGTTAGATAATATTAGTCTTTTGCCTATTTAGTAACTTTGGTTGGAATAAATTTGAGTTTTGATTGAATATAAGATGCTCTACTTTTGACATCTTTTTATTTGTAATAAGACTCCATATTTTTTTTTTTTTTTTTTTGTGATTTCCATAAATTACATTTGCTCATATAGTGTTGATGAATAACGTAGCAATTTTTATCTATAGTTTTGATTAATTTCAAACTAGTTCAGAAATAACCTATAATGAGTGTCGCTAATATAGGCGTGCTTTTAATCTATCATCGTGGTTGTGTACATGGTCGCATGACATAATCACGATTTTTTTTCAAAATAAACCCAAGGTATGCGTTCGTGCGGCTTTGGAGTTTTTCTTAAGTAATTAAGCGTGACAAATTGTGTATACGTATGCGTGACATGATTTTTGACGCACCAAAACTAAACGAGTATACGTACGCGTAACTCGCATTGAGGTAATCCTTTAAATAAGTGAATAATAAAAGCGGTAAAAATATAAAAAATGCACATAGGTATAAAAGCAATAATTAAACAATTTAGGCCAAGTTTCATCATTAAGCGACCGTGCTAGAACCACGGAACTCGGGAATGTCTAACACCTTCTCCGGGGTTAACAGAATTCCTTACCTGAATTTCTGGATCGCAGACAATTTAAACGGAGTTAAAAATTCCTCGATTTTGAGATTTCTAATAAATAAATGGTGTCCCGGAACACCGTAAAAAATCCGGGTGACGACTCTAAATAAATAAAAATAAATCCCAAAAATCGAATAATGTCACTTAAAGTGGAAAAACTCCCTTATTATCCTTACCGGTGAAAAAGGAGGTGTGACCGCTAGTTAATTAGTTAGAAATAAATATTATAATCTCTATAATTAGGAAATTGTTTGGACTTGTGTTTCTTAGCAATATTGAATAACTGTAACTAAGCTTTAGTTCTATGTGGGATTCGACTGCGGACTTGTAAATCTGATTATATTTGCAACGATCGCTTAATCTTTTTTATAAAACATAATTGGGCGTGATCATTATGTAACGATAAATTTAATGATATGATATAGTAAAAGTTAAATAACAACTAAAATAAATATTATATTAAAAGTAAAATACGATACCATACAATAGGTAACAACCATCCAAACATGCTGTTAAGAATTTCAATAGTATCGAGTGGGAATCATATATTCCTTTTTTAATATAGAATAGAAGTCCTATTTACTTGAGGCCGAGGAAGAAATAACAGAAAGCGGCGTTATAAGCTAAGCCCAAGAACACAAAAACATAAACTAGTTGTCCTTTGAACTGTGGGATTGGGAAAAATCCGTGTGCTCCTTTATTCAACACGCACTGTATAAATATATATAGACAATTTGTACTTCCCCTCGACCTTGTCTCGTTTAAGGTTGTTCTCTTTTCTCTCTCTGCGCTTTCTTCAAAAATCAAAAGGTATTATCACGTTCACCGACTCTTTTCCTTTTCTTCAAAAATCAAAATTGAATCTTTTTATTTGCATGTACTAATTTTGGCCTCCTTTTCCTGTTGGGTTCATCACTCTGTTCTTATTCTGAAACATTGAACTTTTACTTATGTTCTCGTTCTTACCCTTTGCGTAATACTTTGCATTTATTTTTTTGTGTTGTGGGTGTGGGGTTGGTGTCTTTTCTTGGATAATTAACTGATACTGAATTTTGGGGGAATATCTTAACAGACAAAGTTTTGGTTTCTCTAGTAGCTCTTTGTTTTATTATATTTGTGATGGCATTAGACTGAACATGCTTATTTGTCTGTTTGTTTTTGCATCCCTTTTTTTTTTTACATAGTTTAGGACTCTAGAACTGTATTGGTTGATAGCTACATTGTCTTTATTCTGAATATGGATAGAAATTGAATCTTTATTCTGAATTTGGAGAAAAATTGAATCTTGGTTCCTAAAAAATTAGAAGGATTTTGCTCTAATAATCGCGTAGATATTGAAATATGTGGTAGGAGTCTACCAATCATACTCAGGAAAGGTATATACAAAATCATGAACTTGTTCATGTTGCGTAAATATACTACTGTTCCAATCGTCTAAGCATATATTACTAGTAGAGTAGTATTGATCTTTCAAATTACTTGTAATTCAGTTATAACAAATAAAAAGTATAACTTATTACTTGAATTGAAAATGATGTTTGTTTATTTAAACAGTGTGCTCCATTTCATTCATTCTTACTTATCAGGGGGAAAAAAGTTTTTCATCTCTCGGCTTTTGCTTCCTGTGCATTGTTAAGTAAGTGCCTGGCTCTTTTCAAAGAACCTGACTTTATTATTTTACGTTTGACATATTCATAGGCGTATTAGATCTGTCATTTAGATACGTTACTTAGATATAAAAAGAGGGGGTTGCGGTAGGTTAACGACTAGCGTAGAAGTAGTCTAATAGGGTGAATTCTCTTACGTGCAGCTGTTTTAAATCTTTGCTCTTTTAGTCCTTCCATTCCTTTTCTTTGACAGCCATTTCTACAAGTTATTTACACTGCACTTCATAACCAGTACAAATTCCCCACTTTTGTTGAAGTAGAGCTGGTCTACACAAAATTGGATCATCTTTAGCTGTCATCATCACCCGTTTGTTATTGATCTTAATGTGAAAATACTTGCATTTTGTTAACCCCTTTTCGCTATTCAAGTTATTGCTGGAAATATTTGCAATTGGAACTGATTGTTAGTACTTGTTTTAGGAAAAATGATCAAATTGTTCAAAGTAAAAGAGAAGCACAAAGAGGCTAATGAGAAAGGCAATGGGAAGGGCCCTTGTAACAAGCAGACCGCTGGGGAACTGCGTCTACATAAAGGTTTTGATATTCTCTTTTTGCTTGATATTAACTCTTCTATAGTTTTTCTGCAACATAATTTTGTTTGGAGTGTTTTATTCGGTTGGAAATTAAAATAAGCAATCAGAGCAACATGTCTTTTGGTGCAGTAATTGGTGTGGAAATATATAGAATCCCAGTAGGATGAAATTTTTGTTGTAGATTGAGTGCTGATGGATGTGAAGGAGCAAACTGATGTCAATTACTTTTCTGTTTGTGAACGTGTGTGGTCCTGATTTCCAGCATTAACCATTACTTGATTTCCAAGGATGATGTTGATGATTATTAATTTATGCATTCAAGATGATTATTTTTGAGGTGTACAAGCAGTGTGGCAGTGCCTCTAGCAAATGCATAATCATAGATGCTGATCCGATTTCACCAGGAATGTAATTAACGTGTTGCTATTCACTCTGTCTCTCCAAGAAGAGATGCTTTATATACGTAACATGCTATCTTCCATCCTTTGAAAATATTTTGGTGCCTGTTCTCTTTCGAGTACAAATACATTGAGTGATTGATCAAGAAAAATATAATGTGTTATGTTGTCCTTTTCCTTCAGAATACTTTTTAACGGCATGGTGTCTTCTTTTATTTTTCTTGGTTTTTCTTTTTTGGAGGGGGGGAGGGG
>ML391724.1:23685-42997 GCA_005239525.1 Nicotiana knightiana
GGGGGGGGGGGGGGGGGGGGGACACAGTGAATAGCAAAGGGCAAAAAATATGCTGTGTTATGTTGTCCTTTTCCTTCACTCAATGTATTTTCTTGATCAATCTCAAATATTTTCTTGGTACTTTACCAATCTTTGTTATGGTAAAGTACTCCCTCTTGAGACTTACCCCTTCAACTCACTTGCTGCAGACATAACCGAGCTGAACCTGCCCCGTTCTTGTACAATATCATTTCCTGGTGGGAAGGATAAGCTGATGAACTTTGAGATTACAATTAAGCCATATGACGGATACTATGCGTAAGTAATTTTTACTGCACAACTTTTTTTTTGGTTCTTCTTAGTGTAGAATCTAGAACTTCTATATATCGAGCATAATTGTTTCAAGAAGGTGCATTCCACTTTTCTGCACTTTCAGTTAATGTAATTACTGCACAATCATGTTGATTCTCATCTGAACAACAACTTGATTTGGTGTTGCAGTGGTGGAAAGTTTCTATTCTCTTTCGAGGTTCCATCAATCTATCCGCACGAACCACCAAAAGTAAAGTGCAAGACCAAGGTACAGCTATTTCCCTCTCTGTTACCTTCTCTCTCACTCGTATATATTCTGCCATACATTGGACACTGTGATTCTGTTTTTCATTAGCTTTCTGTATGAGATGCAGGTATACCATCCTAATATCGATTTGGAGGGTAGTGTCTGCCTCAACGTACTTAGGGAAGATTGGAAACCTGTTCTCAACATCAACACAATTGTTTATGGATTATGTCATCTTTTTACGGTATTGTTATGTTCTCTCCAACATCTTATTCGTTGCATGTAAATACACAGTCATCTTATCGCCGTTCAACACCTGTGCAGGAACCAAACCCCGAGGATCCTCTTAATACTGATGCTGCTGCTGTGTTGAGAGACAGGCCTGAGTTGTTTAAATCAAATGTGAGAAAGGCTATGTATGGTGGATGTGTGGACTACGTAAGATTCGCACGATGTGTGTAGCCTAGGGGTGTTCATCTGTTTTGAAAGATTTTGATTCGGTATTTTTGGTTTTCAATTATAAAAATATTAAATATTATACCAATACCCTATCAAGATAAATTTGGTATGGTTCGTTTTTCCCCTTTTTGGTTTCAGTTTGTATGGTTAGATAATTTCGGTATTTTATTTAAACTTACATTCTATCCGATAGAACCTGAGGGTCCACAAAACTATGTAAAGAAACACGTTCTTTATTAGTTCTCACAGAACTCTCACACACAACAGTAAGTAGATAACACAATAGAGTTTTATGTGGAAAACTTTCAAGTCACGGGATTAAAAATCACGACCTACACTTGTAGGATTTCAAATTCACTACTGATTACAAATTAGTGTAACCTAGGAATTAACCTCTTAATCCCTCACTAACTTGTAATAACTCTACTACAAGCCCCTTTGTAATAACTCTATTATAAAGCTTACAACTCGGCTAACTCTAGCCAAAAAATACAACGTTTATGATTTTATAAAATGTTTCCTACACAATGCTTCTTACTAAGCTAAGTAGGAATTACAAGTAAATTACTTTGATAAAAGTGCAACACAACTAAGGACATATAATGACTCAATGCAGGAAACTGGTCATTCGTTATGTTGTTCTTTGTTCTTGACACCCTGAATGTCACTTGCAAGTTAGCAACACACTTAAGAAAAAGCTTGATGAAATCTAGAATGTGCAAGCGTGATGTTTTGCCTTTGCTTCATGTTAATATTACATAAGTGACATCACTTGAATGATGTAAGCATGTTAGGTACAAAGGCATTCCCCATAAAGTGTTTGTTGCACTGTTGCATGTGTACAGAGAAGTAGTTGCAGCGACTTTACAGTTGTGGGGTTTGACTGGTACAGTCAGCAAGGGAACTGATGTCTATCTGTTCGTTTTGGTGTTTCTTTGGCTCTGAACATTGGAATATGTCCCAGACTTGAGACTTGTAGATCTTGAGCACTTTGAGGATGTGGATCAGGTTCCCCATTTGGGTCTTAATATTAAGTTTGTTAGATCATCAAAACATAACAGGACACATAACTTATCAATATTCCTCTATTTTATGATGACAAACTTGTGATTGAAATTCCCCCTGAGCCTGTGCTCCCCTCTCTTGTTCCCCCTCAATTAATTTTCCCCCGTTTGGCATCATAAAAAGACTAGGCACAAGCAATAAGCAAAAAGAAGTCTAGCCTGACTAACTCATGCAACATGTGTGCACACAATCATGACTAAAGACAGAGCAGGGGAGCAAAGTATGCATAGCAAAAAGGACAGGATATTCATTAATTTTGGAAATAAACAGGGAGCAGTACCATTGTTACAAAATCATCCACAAAACAAAACAACCAAAAGAAAAACCAGCCACTAAACATGTCCAAACAAAAACAAATCGAAGATAAGCAAACTTAAACGGGGAAAGGAATGAGCTTAAGGAACTCTAGAAGGGGTAGGCAGAGATGAAGAGTCAAGAGTTCTAAGGAGGATATGCATTCGAGCATTTGCAACTCCTTGCTCATTGAGTGACCTCTCCTTCAGGTCCTCGGCCTGTTTCCTGAGATCAGCATTTTCTTTGGGCAGGCGAGCAATCTCTGCGCTTTGTGAGCTACTGGAACCAGGTGCCTCCTGGGCCTGACTAAGATGTACCTCGAGGATAATATTCCTTACCTTCAACTTCCTAATCTCTTCATTGGTGATATTCTGAGCTTCAATCAGTTGAAAGATAGTGGAATTGCTGTCAACCCCTCCTTTCTTATCGATGCACTCACACTCTTCTAAGGTAGTTTTGGAGAAACTCTGCTTGCGAGTACCCATCGTGGCCTTTCCCAAGGGAACTTTGAAGAACTCAAATAATTTGGCGAGAATAAAGTCATAGGGCAGCTCATGATTGCCATCCTTGAAATCTGCCACTTTCTTCATGTGCTCAATCATGATACCCGATAGATTTATAGCGGAGTATGCCTCCAGTGCTTCCATGGAGAACATGTCTGCTCGTGACGTAATGGAACTCCTTTCTGTATGAGGGATAAACACCTTTTTCACCATCTCGAATAAAAATTGGTACACTGGAAGGAGGTCCTTCTTGTGTACCCGTTTCCCCTGTTGTACTGCATCATCCTCAGAATGGCATTGCTGAAGTTTGAAGAGCATGTCCCCTCAATGGAGGATATACTGTCAGTAGGCACTCCTAAGATGGTTCCTAACACAGCCTCATCCATCACAAAATCAATCTCATTCACCTTCAACCAGATGTTATCATCCTCAATTGTGAAGAAATCGGCATAAAATTTGTGCACCTCGGCCTCATACACCTTAGGACTCTCATATGTGAACAGATGTGTCCACTGTTGAAATTCTCAAATATCAACTAGTTGGGGCATTCCCGTCATGTCAAGAATGTCAGGAGCCAAGGTTCTTCTCCACAACACCTTCTGTTTTCTCATATTTTCCGTTCCTTCATTCTTGGCCACACCCACCTTGGCCTTCTTGGAGGAACCAGGTTCCTCATTGGCAACACCCTTCCGTTTCACTGATTTTCTCATATTTTTCCCTTTCTCTGTTGATTTCTCAGACACATACTTTTCAGACACTATCTTAACAGACTCCTCAGCCACTTTCTCTCCAGACTATCCCACTTCAACATTACTAACCTTCATCACTCCCACAGATGACTCTTTTCCAGATTTTTTCAATAACAGGTTTCTTGGAGGACTTACGGATTAAGGGACTGAGTTCCTCATCCGCCTCTCATCAACGTCGACAATTAGAGCTGTAGGCACTACCTCTTCATGTACTAACTTGACACCCTTCATCAACCGCCTCCTATTCTTTTCTTCCTTACATTTCTTTAGCATTGATTCAAGAGCTTCCTTCTTTTGTAGCTTAGTAGTAGGTCTTTTAGGAGTGGGCATTTTGGGAGTTGCGCTTTTACTCCTAGCACTAATAAAGCTTGCAAGAACCACATCGTCTTAGTCTTATTCATTATCCTTATTCTCTTCCTCGGGCAGAGACCGCATCTCAGGAGCAACAATGGTGAAAGGCTCAACAAAGAAATGAGGAGAGGGAGCGGGATTAGTACTGACCTAGGGTTCTTTGGAAGAATAGGGGATTTCATCCCAAGTAGGAACAAAGGGCTCCTCTTGGGTGGAGGGATCAGGTTCCTTCATGTGGTTCCCTAGTAGTACTGTCTGTTACCAGATTTTCGACAGGCACCAGTTCCCCTCCCTCGTCCAGTAGGCAATCACCTTCCCCTTGAGACCCATTGGTTTCAGGCACACCTTCATAACCACCAACCACGCATCCCTCAGCAGCGATTGATAACATATTCTCTATAGCCTCTTGTTCTTTTAACCCCAAAGTAAAATTAGAAGGCACAAGAGGTATAATACATGTAGAATCGGCAACATTCAAGTCGAGCTCTGAGGTAGTCATCGATGAGTCATCATCGGTACGAACCATACCCTGTTGTGACTTAGAACTCTCTTCGACTTGCAGACTGGAAACTTCCTGATATTCTTCTCCCTTTACTGTTCCTTGTTCAGTTATTTTTTTTTGGTGAGGCAAAAGGAAAGGTCGTAGACATAAACCTCTTGGGATTCAAAGTTTTGCGACTCCGATGAAAACCAGAACTTGATTGGGTTGGAGAAGAGACAGTGGGTGGTTGGGAATCTTTCTTAGGGCTTGGACTGGGTGGTTTAGGGTGCTTAGAATCTGTCACCGGTGCTTCAAGAGATGAATACATAGTGGGGACAATGTTGGGAACATTTATAGCCTCGAGATTCTCAGACATGACAGAGAATAGTGAGAGTTTGTGAGAGAATAGTGTGTTTAGGAGTTGAGAGAAAAAAAGAGGAAATTTTTGGCTTTTGATGTAAACAGTTATGAGAGTGACAATGTTTGGGATTATTTAAAGGGGTGAGGGACCGATTAGGAACGAGTATTGATTTTCTGGGTAGATGGGTCATTTCGTAATGGGGAAGACGTTTGGGTTTCAAAAAAGGAAAAAGGGAAGACTGACATGTTAAGTGACGTGGCACCTTTTTAGCCGTTAAAAAATTGTTCATGAGAGTATAAAGGAATTACTAACCAGTGTCAAAGGAACCAAGTTCCCTAACAAATTTTGTAAATATGAACCTCATCCTTTTACTAAAATGCAATACCATTAGCTCCTTGTTTGCTCTGTAATCGCCATGCGTGTCTACCTGTAACGGTAAAGAAATCAGTTAGACTTAGCCAGAAAATACTTTTTAGCTATTTTACTTGTTCATTTCTTTCATAGCCAATCATTGAGGGACTAGGTTCTCAGCTTGACTTTATCAACCCAAGTGCCAAGCGTTTCTTTTCAAAGTGTTCTCTACTTAGTGCTTTGATGAATATGTCTGCAATTTGATCTTCTATGCTACAAAACTTCATGCAGATAAGCCCTTTTTCAACACTGTCTTTGAGAAAATGATGTCACACGTCAATGTGCTTTATTCTCTTAGGCTAAACTGGGTTCTTTTCCATGTTGAGAGCACTGGTGTGTCACATAGTAATGGCACACAATCAGAAAATATGACAAAATCTTCCAACTTCTACTTGATCCACAACAATTAAGCACAACAAGAAGCAGATGCCACATACTCAGCTTCTGCAATTGAAAGAGCCACTGAGTTTTGTTTTCTTGTACCCCATGAAATTAGACACGGTCCCAAAGAAAGTGCCATGCCCGAAGTGCTTTTCCTATCCACCAGATATCCAGCATAATCAACATCAGCATATCCCATCAAGTCGAAATTGTCTCCTGAGGGATAGTAGAGAAACATGTCATGTGCTCCTGTTAGATACCTAAGGATTCTCTTACCAACCTTCAAATGAGATTCCTGTGGATTTGATTGAAACCTGGCACATTGTCCCGCACTGAAAATGATATATGGTTCTGCTTGTTGTGAGATACAAGAGTGACCCAATGATACCTCTGTACATGGTCTCGTTCATAGAGGAACCAGGTTCATCCATGTCCAGACGAGTGGCAGTGTCATCAATGATTTTTGAGATTTCCATTTCAAATATCGTCATAAGCTCCTTGTTGTACTTCTGCTGACTTATCATTGTGCCGTTTGGAGTTTGCTTAACTTGCAGACCCAGGAAGAAGTTCCATTCCCCCATCATGCTCATTTCAAACTCACTTCCCATGAGCTTTGGAAACTCTCACACAAAGAATCATTTGCTGCATCAAAGATGATTTCATCAACATAGACTTGCACAATGAGCAGGTTCCTTCCCTGTTTCTTCAGAAAAAAAGTGTTATCAATTTTTCCTCTTGTAAACCTATTTTCTAGGAGAAATTTGGACAATATTTCATACTATGCACGAGGAGCCTGCTTCAGTCCATGTAAATCCTTGTCGAGTTTAAAGAAATGCTCAGGATGCTCATGACATTCGAACCTAAGTATCTGCTTGACAAAGACTTCTTCTTTTAGAAAACCATTCAGAAATGCACTTTTGACATCCATCTGGAACAATTTAAATTCCATATGAGATGCAAAGGCAATGAGGATTCTGATGGCTTCCATTCGAGCAACTGGAGTAAAAGTTTCATCATAGTCGATCAGTTCTTCTTGATTGTCGCCTTGAACTACTAGCCTTGCCTTGTTCTTTGTTGTGTTTCCAAACTCATCAATTTTGTTTCTGAATACCCACCTGGTTCCTATAATAGTTCTGTCAGCAGGTCGAGGAACCAAGTGCCACACGTTATTTCTCTCAAATTAATGAAGTTCATCTTGCATGGAAATAATCCAATCGGCATCCTTCAGTGCTTCCTTGATATTTTTGGGCTCAATTTGAGAGAGAAATGCTGAGAAGGCAAGGGAGTTCCTTGACTTTGATCTAGTTTGAATCCTTGAGTCAAGAGAAGTGATCACATTTTGGAGAGGGTGTGAGCTTTTGTGCTTCCAGTTGGACACTTGAATTTCATTGTAAGATGGTTCAGGTTCTTCTGAATGTGACCCATTGTTGGCATAAGTCCCGCTTCTCAGCTCAGCATATGAAGTTCCTTGCACAACATCAATGACTTCATTGGGAACTGTTAACTACTCTCTGTCTTGATTAGTCTTTCCCACAGAGGTGGTGTGATTCATCAAAGATCACATGCGTGCTTTGCTCAACACATTGAGTTCTCTTGTTGTAGAATGTGTATGCCTTGCTTTGTGACGAATAGCCCAGAAAGACTCCTTCATCGCTTTTCGCATCAAATTTTCCAAGTGTTTCCTTACTATTGTTGAGGACATAACATTTGCATCCAAAGGTCTTTAAATGTGTTAGATTGGGTTTCCTCCCGTTTAACACTTCATACGGAGTTTTGTTCAGGAGGGGCCTAATCATATATATGTTCACCAAATAGCATGTAGTGTTGATAACTTCTGCCTAGTAGCTTTTAGCAATGCCATTGTCAATCAGCATTGTCCTTGCCATGTCTTCAAGAGTCATATTTTTCCTCTCCACAACACCATTTTGTTGAGGTGTTCTTGGAGCTGAAAATTTGTGAGTTATGCCATTTTCTGTGCAGAATTCATCGAATTTTGCGTTATTGAATTCTATACCATGATCGGATGTTATACACACAACATTGTGGCTCAGCTTCATTTGGATCTTCTTCACGAAGGCAGAAAACACTGGGAAGGTTTCATTTTTGGATTTGAGGAACAAGGTCCGGGTGAATCTGGAATAATCATCCACTATAACAAATATGTACTTCTTTCCTCCTCTACGTGTCACCTTCATAGGTCCACACATATCCATGTGAAGAAGATCAAGTGGCCTTAAGGTGCTGACTTCCTTTTTGGGTTTGAAAGAAGACCTGGCTTGCTTTCCTTTTACACATGCATCACAACATATCTTGTGATCTTTGAAGCTTGACCTTGGTAGTCCACGAACCAGGTCCTTCCTGACTAATTTGTTCAGCAACGTAAAGCTCGCATGACCCAATCTTCTATTCCATAGTTCATCATCATCATCAACATCACTTAGACAAGTGAGATCTCCATTTTGCAAGTACTCAAAATCAGCAACATAAATGTTTTTGTATCTTTTTGCCACCAGGACCACTTCACCAGTCACAAGATTTGTGATTGTGCAGACATTTGGCACAAATTCCACTTTGTTTCCTTTGTCGTAGATTTTAGTTCATTTTCAAGCTTAATGTGTGCCTCACTTGTAATATTCTTTCCCTTTTGAACAATCCCAAAAAAATTTCCCTTTTTAATTCCTCTATTGTTTCTTTTGGTCCATGACAACTATTAACAAGTCATATCTCTCATTTTCTATGTCTTCAACCTTTTTAATCAGAACACTATTTTCTTTCATTAAATCCTCGATGGTTTCTTTTAGGTAAGCCACTACGATTACTAAGTCATCTCTCTCATTTTCTACCTATCCAAACTCTACAGTTAAAGAACCTTTATCATTTATAAGATTGTGATAAGCATCAATTAAGACGTTTGCCAAAGATATAAGTTTTTTCTGAGAATAAGACTTCAAATTTCTTTGAACATCTAGAAAGTTTACCTAATCATCATCATTGTCTTCATCCTCATCAGATTTTGCCATCAGGGAAAAGATAGAGTCATAATCAGCTGCTTCACTTTCAACTGCCATCATGGAGGTATCTAATTGTGCATTATCTTCTCCAGACTCACTGGAAGAATCTCCCCATGTAGGAAGAGCTTGTTTCACAACATTTTCATCCGCTTCTTTTCTCTTGAATCTTTTGTCAGGAACCAGGTTCCTCTTTGCTGTTTTGTCAGTGTTGTGCTTGTACTGATCTTGCTTGAGAAGGGGACAATCCTTGATGAAATGTCATGGCTTCCCGCACTTATGAAATTAGTCATATCCTCTTGGTTTGCTGGAGTTGCCCTTCTTTGGGATGCCTCAATTTCTGCGAACCATCCTCAGCACTTGACTCATTATTGTCTGCCTTGAGGACCAGGTTCTTCTCCCTCTAGGGATATCTTCTCTTATGATCCTTTTTCTTCTTTATTTCATAAGTTTTTAGATTACCAATCAATTCATCAATGGTTAGTTCTTACAGATCTTCTGCCTCTGTGATAGCATTTACTTTGCTTTCCTAGGAACTAGGTAATATGCTGAGTATTTTCCTAACAAGTTTATTCCTTGGAATGATTTCTCCTAGAGAATGGAGCTCATTTATGATGGAGGTGAAGCGAGTGTGCATGTCCTGAATGGACTCATCATCCTTCATCTTGAAGAGTTCATACTCATTGGTTAGCATATCGATCTTCGATTGCTTGACTTGAGTTGTTCCCTCGTGAGCTGTGTGGAGAGCTTCCCATTTCCTTGGCAGATTAACAGGCAGAAATTCTGATGTATTTGTCTGGTCTAATGCAACAGACGAAGATCTTTTTTTCTCAAAAGTTCTTCTCTATCGCCTTGCAATCAGCATCGTTATATTCCTTTCTTATCTTAGTAACTGACATTGATGGTTCACCAATGGTCTTCATAGGAACGAAAGGACCATCGTCGATGACATCCTAGAGCTCTGAGCCTTCAGCCATGATGAAGTCACTCATCCTTGTCTTCCACCATCCGTAGTATTGGCCATTGAATCTTGGTGGTCTATAGGTGGATTGACCTTCTTCAAAGTTTGGTGGATCAGCCATGGTGATCCTTTCTAGGTGTTAGTCTGATAGAAAGAACATGCTCTGATGTCAATTGATAGAACCTGAGGGTCCACCAAACTATGTAGAGAAATAGGTTCTCTATTAGTTCCCACAGAACTCACACACACAACAGTAAGTAGATAACACAGTAGAGTTTTACGTGACGAACTCTCAGCTCACGGGATTAAGAACCACGACCTACACTTGTAAAATTTCAACTTCACACTGAGAAACTTCAGATTACAAACTATTGTAACCTAGGAATTGACCTCGTAATCTCTCATTAACTTGTAATGAATCTATTACAAAGCTTACAACTCGACTAACTCTAGCCAAGACACAAACACAACGTTTATGATTTTACAAAAGGTTTCCTACACAATGCTTCTTACTAAGCTAAGTAGGATTTACAAGTAAATTACTTTGACAAAGGACATATAATGATTCAATGTAGGAAACTCGTCCTTCGATATGTTGTTCTTTGTTCTTAACGCCTTGAATGTCACTTGCAAGTTGACAACACACTTGAGAGAAAGCTTGATGAAATCTGGAATGTGCAAGCGTGATGTTTTGCCTTTGCGTCATGTGAATATTACATAAGTGACATCACTTGAATGATGTAAGCATGTTTGGTACAAAGGCTTTCCCTATAAAGTAACTGTTGCACTGTTTGCACTGTTGCATTTGTGGAAAGAAGTAGTTGCAGCTAATTTACAGCTACGGGGTTTGACTGGTACAGTCAACAAGGGACCTGAAGTCTATCTGTTCCCTTTGGTGTTTCTTTGGCTCGGAACATTAGAACATGTCCCAAACTTGAGACTTGTAGATCTTGAGCACTTTGAAGATGTGGGGTTTTAACATTAAGTTTATTTGATCATCAAAACATAATAGGGCACATAACTGATCACTATCAACCAAACTTGTAGTCGTGACTCATGAAACCGAATTTTTAGACTAAAGCAAGAAAAAAAGGAAAAAACTAAAAGAGAACAATTAAACTAAAATGTTAATGATGTTTCATTCTAAAATAAGATTCTCATTCTTTGCTTGAAAAGAAAAGTAAAGAAAAAACATAAGACATAATATAATTAGAAGCCAAGTGTCATGAACTATCAAATTTAAAATATGTTTGCGGTTATTCAACAAATTAAATTTTGGGTAATAAATTTAAAATGAATATATTAGCAGTTATTCAACAAATTAAACAAGATTCTCATTCTTTGCTTGAAAAGAAAAGTAAAGGAAAAACATAAGGCATAATATAATTAGAAGCCAAGTGTCATGAACTATCAAATTTAAAATATGTTCGCGGCTATTCAACAAATTAAATTGGGTAATAAATTTAAAATGAATATATTAGCAGTTATTCAACAAATTAAATGTAGGATAACAAAATTCGCTGACCAGATTCCCATAAAAGAAAGTCCCGTATTTAAACTTATTAATCGGTGTAGGAAGTCCTAGACGAGGGTTCAAGCCTAATGACATAAAAAAAAATCATGAATGAGATTTAGAAAAAACATGAATTAAGCTATATTTTAAATTTGACGTTATAGCTAGTGGTAAAAATTAAAGTTACAATGTTGTGATAATTTTAGGAAATAGTATGTTAACCTTGAAGTTTCCTAAAATATTACATATATTTTTTGTGAATGGTAACAATCTCAAATAAAACTGTATAGGTATCTTATTTCAATATAGTCATTTTGTATATAACCATGTATTTCAGCATGGTATTAAGTATTTTAATATTTTTCTTAAAGATCGTATAGCATACCGAGTACCGAAAATTTAAAAGTTTATAGCGAACATCATATCAAATGTCAAAATGCCGAAATAAAAAAATAAAAAAAGTTCGTTAATTCAATTTTTTCCAAATTATGCACACCTAGTGTAGCCTATCCTGTTGTATTATCTTGAGGCTTGGTATACAGTGTCCGCAAACTTGGGGGCATTTGCATCTATACCCGTTTTTGTGTCACGTTTTAACTTGTGCTCGCTTTGCCAAAAAAATTGCAAGTGTATTCGCTTTTTCGCATAACTTCAGCATACAGGGCTGCAGTAGCAAAGACAATCACGCAAAACTTCAGCATTCTAGTAGACGGGCCTGAAGTAGCAAGTGTGCTGAACCAAGTGTGCTGAAGTTTTTGTTTGTAATTGATGAACTTAAGCATAATAGCTGAAGTTTTGTTCTCTATTTGCTGAAGTTTTTGTTTAACTTGTGCACGTCTTAACGCAAAACTTTTGTTTATAACTGCTGAAGTTTTTGTTTTTGTAACTGGCGAACTTCAGCTCTAGAGCTGAAGTTTTGGTTTTGTAATTGGCGAACTTCAGCTCTAGAGCTGAAGTAGCTGAAGTTTTGTTATCTATTTGCTGAAGATTTTGTTTAACTTGTGCACGTCTTAACGCAAAGCTTTTGTTTGTAATTGCTGAAGTTTTTGTTTTTGTAACTGGCGAACTTCAGCTCTAGAGCTGAAGTTCTTGTTTTGTAACCGGCGAACTTCAGCTTTGATAAACATATTTATAGCAATCATCCTATAAACTGAAGTTCCATAGCAGCACCAACAGCAGCAGAAGAAAGAAGAAGAAGAAGAAGAAGAAGAAGAAAACGAACGAGGAGGAGGAGAAAGGGGGCTGAAGTTATTTAAAAAGTGAGTACAAATTAAAAGTTTAAAAAAAAAATGAGTACAAATTAAATAGGGGCGACCAAATAAAGCGCCCCGTGCAATTTTTACGCAAACTCGTAGTGCCATCTTCTTGAGTGGAGTAAATAAATATTAGTAAGTATACGTCTTTGAGGTGTATCCATTTATGAATTCTTGTTTACGGAATATCATTATTATTTATTTGGAAAATAGTGCGTTTCTTTTTCTTTGGTTTCTGTTTTGCTACTCCTTTGGTTGAACAACAAGTACACATAATTAATTGAACAGAACATGATATTATTATTATTATTTGTGTAAATACTAGACTAGCAGTCTGTACCTAACAAAGAATTTAAAACAATGTGTATTTTCGCAGTAAGAGATACAATTGACCAGTATTCAAGTTGGGATTTCTTCTCATTTCCATCTAGAAAAAGAAATGATTTGTTACGTTAGCTGAATAACATATATTGAACACACACACGGACAAAAAAAAACAGTGGAAAAACATTAAGTTTGAAAAATGTGTTGTGTAAGAAGATAGAATTTTGCTATGCTAAGTTAAAGAGAAGCGAGAACAAAATTAACTACCACTCCTTTTTACACTGAAAGTAACGATGTCATGTTCGTAGTACACCGACACGATGGAGGTAAGAGGATACATTTAGTTGTGTTGCTTTCGTCTAACTTCCAAAAATGGCAAGATTTACATGTAACATAGACAAAAATGCAACCCTCACCCCTCTATTTCCAGTCTTCATTACAGAAGCAACTGCTTCAGCGTCTTGAGTATATCTGATGCCTGGCATATCTTTGGCAAGAGAAAGGCATGCATCCGCTGGTTTCAGCACCAATATACATTTTAGTATGATCTGTTAGATGAGAACCTCATGATGAGATTAGTGAATGAATGAAACTAGTCAGATAGGCCCAAGCATCCAACGAATTAGCACAGAAATGAAACACGTGGGATGGTCATATCATCTCTGTTTCTTTTGCAGCAGCAAGTCTTGCATTCTCACGGTCCTGTTTGAATGTCCAATACAAAGGGGTGTAAAACAAGCAACATAAACCAAATGGCACAACCATCATTGAAAACAGGCCTTTCGACAATGCTAAAGCCTCTCTTGTTGATCCTAATAATGGATCAACTGACTTGGCATCATAACCATACATTTTCTCGGCAAGAATTCCTACAATTGGAGCAGCAAAAGAAGAAAATGAACCCTCAAAGGCACGATCAAAAGCATATATCATGGTGCGGTGTTTTGAAGGCACCACTTCTGCAAACATTGGACCATTTGTAGCCGTAGCACACCAGCTGATTGTGAGGCCCATTATAAATAAAGTCACAGCAAATGTGGAGTAGCTGCTTACAGACTGGGGGATTACTCGGAGAATGAACCATGAGAATGGGATGCCCATGAAAGAACTAAATTGAGCACACATGACACGCCCTGAATGAGGGTATATTCGAGACATTCTGTCTGCAACTACTCCACCGAAAAAGGATCCTAACGCGCATCCAGCAGCAAATAGACCGACAAGTGCTGCTGCACTATTATGATCAAAACCTGCATCATAAGTTCATGATCACCATTGATGCACTTAACACCCATAAAAAAATCTTTAAAATGTATATCAGCATAAGAAGAAGTTACATACTAAATCTAGAAAACAGGCGACTTACCAATTAATTCAAACCACAATGTAAAGAAAACAAAGGCTGTCCAAGGTAGGGATCCAACTAGACCCTGCAAAACAATGAACTGAAATGTTTGAACTTTGATGACACTTCTCATGGCTGTCCAGGACTCCATCCAGATTGACATTGAATTGATATTTGAATGCCCCTTCTCTATCAATTCTTCCCTAAAGCATGAAAGGAAAACTCAAAAATAACAACAAAGAGCAGAATCTGCTTAACTGCAGAATAGGAAATGGAGCAACAACTGATGAACATAAAGGTGGATACACAAGCAACTACCTGTCGGAATGCTTTGAAATATCACGCTGTACACTGGCCTTTTTCCTTGGGTCAACAACAAAAGAGAAAACAAGAAATCCTATCAGAGTACTCAAAGTTGCCATCACGACAAAGGCAAAACGCCATCCTGGTATGCCCCAGAATTCATGACCAGCCATAACTGTAGCTATAGCTCCCCCTCCTATCCCACCCACGGTACCAATTAGATTAAGAAACCCGAATCCCGTTCCTCTGACTTCATCTGTATAGCTATCAGCTATGAAGGACTGCAGTGCAGGTATCACAATTGCCAGACCGAAGCCATTTACTGCCCTCCAGAAGGCGACCTGCGGAAAATACTTGCTCGCACCCACTGCACCGGTTGATAGGGCCCAGAACAGGATACCAATTGCAAGAACCGAGGGGCGGTCATAATTTAAAACTAAAATACCTGCCACTGGTGATGCAATTCCCTGCACAAAGTTCCTTATGAATGTGAGATACCCAAGATCAGATGGTCCTGCTGTAAAAGCTTCACTGACTTCTTTGTAAACAGCTGGAAGGAGATTCTCATCAGCGCGCTCCATTATAGCGGCCATGTTGATGATGATTAGGGAAAGGGAAATCCCAAAAATTGTCCTTGTTCTGTAGTGGGCCAACATATTAACATCTAAAGCAGAAATGCTACAGTAAATATGTATAAGAAGAATCTTCTCCCAGAAATCAAATGGATTGAATGAGATCACATTATATCTCTTTTGGGGCTAAACAGTTTTTCAAGTTGGATTATAATCAGCATATACTAGGACCTGAAACAAAGGGGGATCACATTTTCTCTAGTAGGAAATATCATCTTATGGTAAGATCAAAAGTTTGATCCGAGGAAAAGGTAAATTTTTTTTTGTTTGATAAGGGTAAATTTTATAGAAGGTATGAATGTGATCAGTAGAAAGGGCAATACAAATAAAAAATACATCTTTCAACAGTCAGAACCTAAATGCTTGAACAAAGCGCTCCTGCAGTTGATTGATGTAACATGGTAGAAGATCAATATGACAGGTTCAGAAAATAAGGTAAACTGACGCTTAATAAAACATGCAATAGAAATCACTGCCTTCTAACTTGTAAGTGTGAGTAGTAAGCTGCTAGAGCTGACTATGCAATACAATCAGCGTCTTATCTGTATAAATTGCACTTTTAGTAGAAAATCACAAAGCATTTGGATCTATGAACACCGAGAATAAGAGGTTGAGGTCATGCTAGGAGTCAAATTTGTTGCACCACTTAGCGTCATGAAATAGGATAGATGAATAGGCCAAGTCTCAGGATGATGAAAATTAAGAGCAACAAACTCAATGTAAATGTGTGGATTACTTGATCAGAGATTTGACATGAATTTTCATGAATTACCCACATAGCTTGTAAATTCACCCATCTTGTGTCTCATAGCTTAGGTGTGTGTACATTGCAGTATCCAAATGACAACACTGCTTAAAAGAATTTTTTCTTTTACAGGTCATGTGGGCATGTTAATCCATCTGACAGTTTTTCAATCACTAAATTCACTAGAACTACAGTATTCAACGTTTAACACACGAATCACTTAAAAGCCTTACATCAAAAGGTCAAAGAACAAACAATAAAAAATAGATTGACATTGTTACTTAGAAATTTACTGTTGAAAGGCCATCTAAACCAGGGTACAGGACAACTAGGTCTAATTGAACGAACGAGTGGCTATCAACATATTCTCTGAAAAGTCGAAATTTCAGGAAGGCATTGCATTACCATGTGCTGAGATTCAAACTAGCAGAAACTAAGTTAAGGAAAATTCAAGCAAAAACCATTTAAGGAAGAGTTTTGCTTGGGGATTTCGCTGCTCATCCCCGTGTCACTTACTCTACTTAACTGCCGTTAAACACAACAAAAGAGAAAAGTGGTTCCACTTGATAGCACTTAACTTCATCAAATTCAAACTTAATGATCAATTAGAAGATCAATTGTTTTTTATCTGCACCCCATACCCTAGGGATCAATATCGGTATCTCGTTTATATTTACCAAAACTCTCAACCTATCAACTGCAAGGGGCTATCTTACTAACTGAGCCAACTCTAATACTAATTGCAAAAAATATCTGAATCCTAAAAACAAAAGCTGATAAAGGAGAGCAAGGTCCAAGATGAAAATAAATACTCCCTGTGTTCCATTTTAGATAACACTCTTCCGTTTTAATTTGTTAAAAAGATATCTTTCCACACTTTGAAACTCTTTTAACTTTAAACTTAACCTTAATGGCGTGCTCTTATAGTCATAACAACGTCATGACATGTTTAAAACAGCACGTTCAAACCCTGAGAGGTAGCTCAACTGGTAAAGGCCTGAGGACAAAGTCCTTCAGGTCGCCAGTTCGAGCCCCGCAGGGCCACTGGAGGCATTACAAACCGGCCGCGTCTCCAGGGCCTGTGGAACTAACCGTGCACCCGCCTTGAAACAGCAAGACCCGGTGGGTATAGCTAGTCGGGTTCGCAAAGCGATGCTTGGAAACCACGGCAAAAAAAGAAAAAAAAACAGCAAGTTCAAACGAAACTTTTGGTATGCCCAAAAAGCCTTTCTTTTTACCTTAAACTCAATATCAAACCGCGGTATAAAATGAAACAGAGGAACTACCGATGTATCAATATCCACAATGAATCCAAAAAACCACATAGTGGAACAGAAACACACCCAAAAAAACAAATGAACAATTAGTTTAGACCGTGTATACCAATTTCAATGTCCATTTCATTCCGTTTGAAACAGAAAAACAAACAAGTAATGTAAAGAAACAATAAGAATGAAAATTAACCTCATGGTGTGAAGGTGCCTGGGTAGCAAAGATTTGGGTCGAAAAATAGAAGAATGAAATCGGGAAGCTCTAGTGGTTAAGCCCATCGATCTCAAAGAAAAAGTCAACCTTTTGCTGCCCCGTTAAGGTCAAGCAACGACCGGTCTGGGGGACGAGCCATTCAACGTGGGGGTTGGCTGGCTATTTATTTGCCGCGCACCAATCCTTGTTATAAAGATCTACTCCAATTAAGTATTAAAATAAAAAGAAAATTTCCTCATATAGATCTGTGGTGAGATACGTAAGCAACTCAGCAAAAGGACAAGGCAAGATTCTATTGTCTCGTCATTATCCTCATATTATAAATATAGAAATTATGTAAGAAAAAAGGAAGGACGTTTTGGTGGAGAGTTTGGTGATATTTGATTGTAACCGGTAACGGAAAGATTTTGCCAAATCCTCGACAATACGGGTTGTTCCAATCGAATCAGAAAATTATATTAAATCAAAAAGTCAAAGTAAATCAATTAAAAAAATTTAACTAAGTTTTATTTGATTTGA
Organism: Nicotiana knightiana; assembly: GCA_005239525.1. Taxonomy (NCBI): domain Eukaryota; kingdom Viridiplantae; phylum Streptophyta; class Magnoliopsida; order Solanales; family Solanaceae; genus Nicotiana; species Nicotiana knightiana. Next base: position 41,367 of record ML391724.1, read on the forward strand.
TTTGGTATTGAGTAAATAAATTTAAACCGAATCGACATATAAATATATAATTTTTATATATATTTTTGACTTTATATAAAATTTTCTTTAAAAAAATATGTGAGATTACGGATGTACTATTTAATAAAACAATGAAGTACATTCATTTTTATTTACTTTAAATAATGAGTTGTATCACTTTCTTATCAACTGTTATTAAAATGGGTCAATCATCTCTTTGTTCTTCCATATTCATAAGTCAAGATTTCTTATATCTTTCGAATTTGAAATGCTATTTAGATAATTTAAAATTAAATAGAATATTTTATTATTTAGGTATCATATTTATTTTTATGTTTAATTATTAAATTCGGTTAATCTTGAAAGCGTACATCAACGAAAAATTATTGTTAGACGAATAAGAAAATAACAATCATGTGTTACTAAAAATAATTCTCCATAACAATATTTTAATAGGTCATATATTTGTCAATTTTTTTAATTTTTACTAAACATACATTCACTTATCAAAACTTTATTTATAACGTTAACAAATGATATTGAAATAATATTTATAACAAAAATTCTGAAAAATCCGAAAAAATCGAACCAATCCAAACCGATATAGTTGGTTTGGTTTGATTTTGATAAACTCCGAAGCAACCTAGTCGAAGTACACCCCTACTTGACAATATACAAAGTCAAGGCCAAACATGTAATAACACTGCTCTCCTACGGGCTTCTAGTCATGGCGGAAGCAGGATCTTTACCAAAGAAAATTTAAAAAATAAAAAAAATAAATACGCAAAGAAGCTAAAGAAGATTCAAAAATCTAATACTATATATATATATATAACAAAAACCTTATATATACAGTATAATTTCCGGACAATGAAGGTTGTCCCACCCACCTAGCTCGAGTCGTGCTTTAAGTTCTCATTGACGTCTATATTAATATTAACAATAGCTATGAAAAAAAGAGCAAAGATTTCCTAACCCTCTCCAATGTGAATAACAAGAAGATTTGTAAAAAATAAGAGATAAGATTAAAATAGGTTAAAGTATCTAGAAGGCTTTCGTAGGATAAAGTTATTGCTAGAATAGTAGAATTACTTAAAACTGATTCCAGGTTAAAGTATCTAGAAGGCTTTCGTAGGATGAAGTAATAATTATTGCTAGAATAGTGGAATTACTTAAAATTGATTCCAGATTAGAAAGTTTCTAAAATACTATATGTTGAAAAGCTGGTCTAACATTATCGCCAAATTCTGGCTCAACTACCTAAAAGCTTTCTCATTGATCATGAAAGAAAAAGAAAAACTACTCTATTGCGTTCTTGCAAAACCCTCGAGAAAAAAGAAAAGGATATGCCGAGCTTGGAAATGACTTCTTTTCAAATGAAGTATCCGAACGAGTACTTTTAGCTAAGGGTGTCTAACGGGCCGGGTTGACCCGTAACCGGTCCGGCCCGGCTAAAACCGGAACCGGCCCGGCCCGGTTCATAGGGGGCCGGGTGGGCTGAGTAGGAGGGTTAGAGGGGGTTGGTCCGTTTAATTATTTTGAAACGAGTAACCGGACCGGTAGTGAACCGTAACCGTGTACCGGTTTAACCGGCCCGGCCCGGTACAACGGCTATTTTTTTTTTTTTTTAA
>ML391725.1:0-25022 GCA_005239525.1 Nicotiana knightiana
TATATATATATATATATATATACGCATATTTGTAATATACATATATATATGAAAGATTTCTTTGTTTTTTCTGATTTGCTTGTCGATAATTAGCTCGATGAATTGGACTTCGAGATGAAACCCTTGAGGTTATAAATTGTCCCTGAGGCTTTTTAGTCTGGCTCGTGGGATCTTACGCATTGGGTCGGTACGCCCTTTGATATGGCTGGCGCTCAGGCTCTTACGCATTTGTCCTTTAGGTGCTTTAATTAACCATTTCGGGCTCAGTCTTCGAGTCGGGTTTCGACTCGAGCTCATCGACCCTCAGGTTTTTGAATAGGCCCTGAGGCTTTTTAGGCTGGCGACTTGTGCTCTTACGCATTGGGTCGGTACGACCTTTAATGTGGCTGGCGACTCAGGCTCTTACGCGTTTGGTCGGTACGACCTTTAACCGGTTCTTTTCAAAGTTTTTTCGAAGTTATTTGAGGCCTGTGATTTTATGGCAATAGTCAGACGTCTCCAAGTTGTGTTATTTTGTCCGGAGCCTTATGACAGTGGTCATTGTATTTGTCCGTAGCGTTTTATTCCCCGAGTGAGATAGTCTCGGTGTCTATATTGAGGGTATGCCTTTTTAGGGGTCTTAAAATTTCAAATATATAGCCTTGACTTTGATATCGGTATTATGCCTTTTTAAGGTCTTACAAATTTGTACATGCCTTGCTTGAGGTCTTGCAACTTTGATGTTGCCTCGTGGAGGGATTACATTGGTGCCTTATGGAGGGCTTATGAGCTCGAAGTTGCCGGCCCTGAGGTCTTATGGCTTCGAGTTTTTGGTAACTCGATGGGGTGACTGTCAAGGACAGTCCCCGAGTTATGCCTATTTTTAAGGTCTTACAATTTTGATGTTGCCTCGTTGAGAGATCAGATTGTTGATATTGCCTCATGGAGGGCTTACGTCGTTGACATTGCCTCATGGAGGGCTTACGAACTTGAAGTTACCGACCCTGGGGTCTTATGGCTTTGAGTTTTTGGTGACTCGATGGGGTGACTGCCGATAGTCCCCGAGCGTTTGGAAAATATTTGGTCTTGCGGCCATTTCTTGTGAAAATATCGAACTTCTTTGATGCGCGAAGTGTTTTGATGATAAAATATTCTTGTCCAATTACTTCGTACAAGTACACATTTTCGAGGGTTCGATTATTATATGTGGACATGGTTCATTCGAGCATTTGGTCCTATACATTGTTCTCCTGTCGAGACCCTCTTTGGCATGTTTCAGTGATCTCCCGGGGGGGTGCCCCTCAGTATTTGAGGTTGATCGAAGAGAAGCCTTGAATATTTGGTGAGTTCTCCTTAGGTAGCATATGGGTGTTGCCTTGTTAAAACCTCGTCGGTAAAACCCATTTGGAATAGAATCCGACGTGAGCGAAAAAGAGCGCCAACACATGCTTTAAAACCTAAGGCCTTCGAGCTGGAGGGTGCTCCGAATTATTTTCAATCAAACACCTGCACATAGGTTAGTGTAAAACGTGAAGGAAAGAGGGAGAGGATTGTACCTTAACTGTGGTGGCTTTCAAGCCTCGATATGCCTCAGTTACTCGTTCTGAGGACGCGATAGGTTAGTGTAAAACGTGAAGGAAATAGGGAGAGGCTTGTACCTTAACTGTGGTGGCTTTCAAGCCTCGATATGCCTCAGTTACTCGTTCTGAGGACGCGATAGGTTAGTGTAAAACGTGAAGGAAATAGGGAGAGGCTTGTACCTTAACTGTGGTGGCTTTCAAGCCTCGATATGCCTCAGTTACTCGTTCTGAGGACGCGACACGTCTTTATTCGTTCATCGAGGATGCAGTTTGTGATTGCTACTTGGCTACTTGCTCTTTTTTTGTTCCCCATATACTGTTTTTATTCCATCCTTCATAGGAACTTCATCATTTGATGAAGGGTTGACGACACCGCCCTTATACTATTAATCCATGGCCTTCCAAGCAATGCGTTGTATCTCATGTCACCTTCGATGACATGAAACTTGGTGTTTTGAATTGTACCGGCCACGCTGACTAGGAGGATGATTTCCCCTTTCGTTGTTTCGCTCACCATGTTGAATCCGTTGAGGACACGGGAGGCGGGCACGACCTAGTAGCAACCCGAGTTGCTCTACCACCCTCGACCTAATTATATGGCCGAGCTACTTGGATCCACGAGCACACATTTAACTTGAAATTTATTAAAAAGAAAAGAAATTACCAGTGCGTCATTATGAGGTTGAGACAAGGTCTCTATGTCCTCTTCGCTGAATGAAAGATCATCTTCAGGTATGTAGCTCCGAGTTCACTTTTCCTTGGTGATGGATACTTTTTTTTCTTGAAAACTGTTCCCTGAGGGACGTCGACTCCTCTAATAATCATGTGGATGACGTGCCGTGGTTCTTCTGTTTCATTCTTCCTGTTCGCTTCTCTTTCCCGAAATTGGTTTTTAGCTCGGTCACTGAGGAACTCTCGAAGGTGCCCTTTGCTAATTAGTCGGGCTACCTCTTCTCGAAGCTGTCTGCAATCTTCGGTCCTATGACCGTGGGTACCGTGATATTCACATATTAAGTTAGGGTTCCTTTGCAAAGGATCTGATAGTACGAGCCTCGGCCATCTGGTATCCTTGATTTTACCTATGGCCGATACGAGGTCTGAAACATCAACATTGAAGTTGTACTCAGATAGACGGGGTGCCTTTACCGGCTCTGTGTGCCTTTCTAAACATGCTTTGTTTATGAGTCCCCGAGGATTCTGTCCCTGATCCATCCTTTGGTCACTTCGAGTTATGTTACGCCTCGGGATATTTCTCTGATTTTCTATATACATTTGGTACCTTTCTTTGTTTGGCCTCGGCTCTCTTTCTAGGAGCCTCGATTCCTTTGCTAAGAGCCTACTGGGATACACCGAGCCTGAGGGGGCCTCCAATTGGTCATCCTCGACTCTGATCTTTAACTGATACCTGTTGTGCACATCTTCCCAAACTACGATGGGATACTCGATTAAGTTTTGCTTCAACTGCTTTGAAGCTATCGAGCTTCGTTCATTCAAGCCTTGAGAGAAGGCTTGTACTGCCCAATCGTCGAAGACCGGTGGTAATTCCGTTCATTCTAGTTGGAAGCGGGATACGAACTCCCTCAACATCTCGTTCTCTCTTTGTTTGATTTTGAAGACATCAGATTTCCTTGTAGTGACCTTGATGGCACCAGCATGTACCTTCACAAAGGAGTCCGCCATCATGGCAAATAAATCTATCGAGTTCGGGGGCAGGTTATGATACTACATCATGGACTCTTTGGATAGTGTTTCTCTAAATTTTTTCAATAGGACGGATTCAATCTCGTCATCTCTTAGGTCGTTCCCTTTCACAACACAAGTGTAGGCAGTAATGTGCTCATTGGGGTCCAAGGTCCCGTTGTACTTCGGGATATCGGGCATTCTGAATTTCTTTAGGATGGGCTTCGGGGCTGCACTTGATGGGAATGGCTTTTGCACGAATTTTTTGAATCTACACCCTTCGAAATTGGGGGTGCACCCTGGATCTGATCGACCCTCGAGTTATAGGTCTCCACTTTCTTGTAGTTAGCTTCTATATTCTTTTCGCCCGATTCAATCCTCTTTGTGAGGTCTTCGAGCATCTTCATAATGGCGGGGTCGGCTGGTGACCCATTATTTCTTGACCTTTCTGGTGTTTGTTCGACTCGAGGAGCCATTTCTGGTAGTGTTGTGCTTGGGGTTCTCTGATGGCTTTGTAGCTGAGCAATAGCCACCTTAATTTTTTATAAGTCAATACCACACAAGAGGCGGGTGATTTGTGTGGTCCAATTTTTGAGTGCTGTCTCAATAGAAGAACCTGGTTCTTCTTGGTGTTACAACTTCTACTGGTGCGGAATATAAATGCAGTAAAGTAAAAACACAGAGATTTTTACGTGGAAAACACCTGGCCAAAAGGTGAAAAAACCATGACCTACTCCTCAGTAGGATTTTCCCAAGCTTTTCACTACAACTCTGAGCCAAACAAAATTTACAAAATAAACTCTTTTGTAAACCTAAGGACTAACTCTAATCCCTTTGTAGCAAACTAGCCTCTAGCTAATTGCGACAAGCTTCAAGTTAAATCTAACTTGAACAGTGTGTACCTATTACAATTGCTTCTAATAAAGCTGAAAGATACAATATTAAATCACCTACTACAACGAACTAGACTCGAAAGACAAACAGATGGAACTGGTTCTTCTAGCTAGTCAGTAGCGTTTGTGTCGCACAAGGATTCCGCTTGCAAAATTTCTCTGGTAATTTTGCCTTCAGTTCTTGCTTCAATTCTGTCTTTGTACAAATGATTCTTCAGTAGGAATACTTCAACATTATATAACGCCAGAAGTTAAGACGTTCTTGTTTAGTTCTAATGCAACTCTTTCTTGGTGGAAGAGTTTGTGTTTATCTCAACTTCCTTCCTTTATTTATGTCCTTGCTGAACTCGAACTCTAACCCCTTATCAATTTGAAACCTTTTTGAATTAGGAGACAACCTCTTGGTTCATGGATAATTCACATATCACGTTTATCTCCTGTGCATATACGGTTCTTGTGCCAATTGGTTCGTTCGAGATGTTTGCCCTGATGGACCTGGTTCAACTGGGTAGGCATTTGTCAATCTTCAAAACCATGTAGTGACTTGGGTCAACAAATTACCCCTTTTTGATGATGACAAACTCTATGCTCAACCCTGTATAAACTTCAAACACTTTGTATGGTTTTAAGCATTTATCATGGAGAGACCAGGTTCATTAGGTTATAAATATCACAACTTTTGAAATTTTGAAAAAGCACATATCTTCCCCCTTTTGGCATCATTGAAAAGTTTCAAAATGATAAACTTACCAGAGTTGTTAACAATTACTCATGGCCATTGAGGCAACTGCAGGTGCAAACATGATCATCAAAAGAAACCAATAAATGTAAGTTATCAAAGAAATTGAGACAAGTCAATAACAAAAACAGAAGAATTTATTGATTAGCACGCAATTCAAGCACCATACAAAAAAAACTAAAGTAGTCACTACCATGAGCAAAAATAACAAAACAGAAACAGAACAACTGGGCAATGAGGGGTTTTTGGTAGCTCTGGAATTCCTAAGATTGGGAAGGGGCAGATGAGGTTGGGGTCTTGGCTTGAAGGAGAGAAAGCATTTTTTGAAGAATACCTTTATTTTTCTCCTTCTCCTTGGCTAGTTGAGATCTGAGAGCATCCCTCTCAGCTTCAACCTCATGAAGGCGAGAATTCAATCGAAGGATCTCCGCATCCTTTATCTCTCCTTCCTGCACCAATGACCTGACTTTGGTATTGACTGGCTGCTTCCTAGATGAACCAGGTTCATCCTTAGGAACATTGACAATATAATCACATGTTAGCAAAATGTTCTTCCCAATAATCCTTAGCAGTAGCCATCTCAGCTTTCTTCACAGGAACCTCAAAGCGGGCAAGCACAACTGTCAGAATAAAGCCATAAGGAATAGCGTGTGCTTTGGTTCCATTTACAACTCTGTGCAAGAGCTGAATGATGAAAGATGGACAGTTAATCTGCTTTCCCCTATACAGGCACTCCATAATTGTTAAGTCCATGTAACTGGCGATGTGCCTACGCTGTTGTCTTGGCAGCAGAAACTTGATCACAAATTCGAAGAGTAGATTGTTCTGGGGCTTCATTTCACTTTTGAACACTGGCCTGGGCTCAAGTTCCTTCTCATTTTCACAAAAGAATCTGGTGATTTTGAGAGCTGAGGCCATTCCATCGAGACTGGCCATATTTTCCTAGTGTAATCATCATAGCCCTCAGCAGGGATATTCAGAATCTCTCCCAGCTTCTTTGCATCGAATGTGATCTGAATCCCCTTGACTGTGGAGGTTACCCTGGCATCCTTCACTCTTGCATTGGCCATAAACTCCACCAGTTCATTCCTTTGCCAGCCTTCCTTCTAGGTGAAGGACCATGTCATTCTATCCCTGCACATCCAGTGCATTCAACAAAAAGATCATTCATGATTCTTCCAGATCTATCACCAGCTTTCCTTTAAGAATAGTACGCTTGCCAAACATGGTGAGTTTGTCAGATTGCTCACCAGAGATTTCCTCTTCTCCTCCACTCCATTCACTTTCTTCTTCAGCAACCTTCACTTTCTTGGCCTTGGACCTCGTCCTTTTAGTAGTGCTTGAGGGTGTGGCAGACACAGAAGCTGACTTCTTTGAAGAAGCCTTAGCCTTCTTGGGCTTGGGTGTCTCAACCACAACTGGAGTGGGCTGCTCCTCATGATGGACCAGGTCCAATGTCTCACCATCAACATAACAGCCTCAATAGGCTCTCCTAACTTTGCCTTTCCCTTGGCAGCTTTCTTTTTCTTGCTCTCTCTCAGACCCCTTTCTAACTCCTATTCTCCTTGTCGAACAACACTTCTTGTAGCACGAACCTTTGGGGCAGAAACATCAGCAGATATTGAAACTTTTCTTTTCTTTCTGGTAGTAGCGTTCTTTGATTTTGAAGTTCTTTTCCTCTTGGGATTGTAGGACTCCCCCAGCTTCCTCAGCATCTCAGCCAATGTCTCCTCGACAGATGAACCAGGTTCATCTGTTGATTTTTGTAGGCCCTCTAAACCTGTTGCTGCTTCCCCAGCAATACTTCCCCCTAAATTTGTGACTCCTTCTTCATTAATCACATGAGTGGGGCCAAAAATAGCCAACGTGGCACCATCCTCCCCAGTCCCCCTTATAAAACCTCCTTCACCCTCTCTCTCAAGATTTTTTCCCAATTTGTTTTGCCTATCTGGCACTTCTACATCAACAACTGACCCAACCAACACAAACTTATTTTCAGTAGTAGCAGTTTCAGATTCAACTTCAAGATTACCTTGCTTAGAACTGGATGAACCTGGTGCTTCATCCTCATTAGCGGATTTGAAGGATTCACTTGAACATTCAGACACATGAACCTCGCTGGCTGAGAGCCAGAAGAAACTGATTTTCTGGCCAAAACTTTTACTCTTCGTGCCCTGGGGGCTGGAGTAGGGTTAGGTGTGGGTTCAGGAGTGGGTTCAAGAACTGGAGGGTTTTGGGGAGATGAAGATCTGTTTGGTGAATATGAACTGTAAACTGAAGGAAGATTAGGACTGGAATTTTCTTCCCCATGATCAGAGTTTGTGTAGGAAGATGAAGCAGGGGGTGGTGAAGACATTGTTATGAATTTTGGAAGTAAAGAGACGATCAGTTTTGGTTAGAAGAATAATGAACTTGGTTCGACTTATTATGTTATGAAGAGGGGAATTAATGATGGCCCTTTTATAAGATGTGGCTATTAATTATACAACGGGCAGAACATTTACTCAAGTGAGAGTCTAATAGATGTAGGAGTGTCATTGATTAGACAGTTAAGAATTCCCTAACTCTAGGCTAATTGAGTACCGATGGGACTTCTTAGAATGGGTTCATTTTGGGATAAGTACAAAGAATTTGAAATGAACCAAATATAGATAGAATCCTGCTCATGTGTGACTTTAATTAATTCAATAATTGTATGGAGATGAGCACGTACCTTGTCAGTCAGATGAACCAGCAGGGATGAAACAGGTTCATCGTGTTAAAGTCTTTAATTCACCTCAATTTACAAAGATAGAAAAACATCATTAGCAACCAGGGAATCATATTAATATATGGCAAGAGAGTATGATAGTAAAGTCATGATACTGAGCAATGATTAGTCTGGTTGATTATCTATGTTAGTGTTTCTAGCCAATGTTTTTTTTCATTTTTTCATTTTTCAATTAGGTGATCTTAATCATCCCTAATTCAAGCCGGTTTCTCTCAAAATGCTCCCTACTTCGTGCTTTAGTAAAGATATCTGCAATTTGTTGGTCAGTAGCACAAAATTCGATTAAGATCATTACTCTTTCATAGTTATCCCTTAGGAAATGATGTGTAACATTTATGTGCTTAGTTCTTTTATGATGAACCGGGTTCTTCGTCATACTTATTGCACTAGTGTTGTCACAGAAAATAGGAATGCATCCAACCTCTATACCAAAGTCCATGAGTTGTTGCTTGATCCATAGCAACTGAGCACAGCATGAGGCTGCAGCCACATATTCAGCCTCAGCAGTAGACAAGGCTACTGAATTTTGTTTCTTGGTGGCCCAAGACACAAGGCAGGAGCCCAAAAAGTGAGCCATGCCTGAAGTACTTTTCCTGTCAACCAGGAAACCTGCATAATCAGCATCAGCATATCCTACAAGGTCGAAATTACTACCTTTAGGATACCAAAGGCACAAATCAGTGGTGCCTTTCAGATATCTCAAAATTCTCTTCACTGCAGTTAGGTGGGACTCCTTTGGATTTGCCTGAAACCTAGCACACCGTCCTACACTGAACACAATATCAGGTATGCTGGTAGTGAGATATAATAGAGACCCAATCATTCCTCTGTATAGCTTCAGATCAACAGATGAACCAGGTTCATCCATATCTAATTTTGTAGCTGTGGCTATGGGGGTGTCTATTTCCTTTGAGTCTTCCATTTTAAATTTCTTGAGAAATTCTTTCACATACTTTNGTATTGTAAATTCCTTACTCAATTTTCTAGAAGTCGCCCCAAATATGATATCATCCACATATATTTGCAAAACCAAGAGTTCTTTACCCTTTTTCTTTAAGAAGAAGGTGCTGTAAATTTTACCTTGTTTGTATCCATCTTCTAGCAGGAATTTTGATAGACGCTCATACCATGCTCTTGGTTCTTGTTTGAGACCATAAAGAGTCTTGTCAAGTTTGTATACATGGTCAGGTGACTCATTGCTTTCAAAACCTGGAGGTTGTTTGACAAATACATCTTCCTTCAGATAGCCATTGAGGAAGGCACTCTTAACATCCATCTGATGGAGAGTGAATTCCATGTGTGCAGCAAATGCTATAAGAAGTCTGATTGCCTCCAGTCTTGCCACAGGGGCAAAGGTCTCATCATAGTCAATTCCCTCTTCTTGACTGTATCCTTGAACAACCAGTCTAGCTTTGTTTTTTGTAACAGTTTCATCCTCATCGAGCTTGTTCCTGAAGAACCACTTTGTGCCAATCACTAATCTGTCTAGTGGTCTGGGTACCAAGTGCCACACTTGACTTCTTTCAAATTGATTCAGCTCTTCTTGCATGGCATTTACCCAGTCAGCATCCTGTAGGGCTTCACCAATGTTCTTTGGTTCAATCAAGGATAGAAAGGCATCAAACGCACACAGATTTTTCAAAGAGGATCTTGTTTTGATTCCAGATGTCAGATCTGTTATGATGTTCTCAAGAGGGTGAGAACTCTAATATCTGTGTGGTTTGAAAACCAACTGTTCACTTCTGGATAGTTCTATGGTGTCTTGTTGTTGTGGAACAGGATGAGGGCCAAGGTTCACATGTTGAGTTCCCCCTATCATGTTGCTTGGGGTAGTTGGACCTGGTCCATCACCTGTTCCATCTTCCATGTTTGCTTCAATGTTTTCACTGCTTCTCACCAGTCCAAGCTCCTCATCTTCTGGTTCCTGTCTCTCAGCAAGAGTGTTAGTTTCATCAAAGACAACATGTACACTTTCTTCTACACACATAGTTCTTTTATTATACACTTTATAAGCTTTGCTATGTGATGAATATCCCAAGAATACTCCCTCATCACTTCTGGGATCAAATTTTCCTAGGGAATCTTTGCCATTATTGTGCACAAAACACTTGCATCCGAAAGCCCTAAGGTGGGATATGTTGGGCTTTCTCCCTTTAAGTAATTCATAAGGAGTTTTCTCTACCAGAGGCCTGGTCATGCGTCTATTTATTATGTAGCATGCAGTATTTATTGCTTCTGCCCAGAAGCTATGAGGTAGTTTGCTAGAAAGAAGCATGGTTCNTCTACTATGATTCTCTTGAAGCCATATCATGGCATCAAAGGATTTATTCCATTTACAAATTCGATCTAATTCATGTTTGACTTTGACAAGTTCTTCTTTAAGAGTTCTTATCTGTTCATCCTCGGCATACATCTTATCTTTTAGTTTTCCCACATTTTCTTCTAACATGATATGAGAATGATCAACAACCTTTTTACTGGATCCTAGCTGTAGCTTTAAGTTTTCAGATTTAAGTTTTAGAATCTCAGTTTCAAGTGGATGAACCTAGTTCAACAAGACATTGTTTCTCTTTTCAGATTCACTTACTCTGATTTCCAGGTTCATGCATCTCTTTTCAGATTCACTTACTCTGATTTCCAGGTTCATGCATTTTGCTTTTAGCATTTCACATTCTGTAGAAAGTTGTTCCTTCTCTTTGGTTGTTTCTTCGGAATCATCCATGAAATCAAGCAGCAACTCAGAGAGTTTTTCCTTAGATAGGAACTTTATTTTATTTTTAAGATGGGAGATACTTACCTCTGGTTCTTCATGTGATTCCTCATCGGATTCTCCAATTGCCATGAGCGCCTGATCTTCATTCTCACNTCCACTTCCTACTGAGGATAGTTCTTGATAAGATGGTCTGTCTTTCCACACTTGTAGCATCCCTCGTTGGTTTCCCTTTCTGGAGCTTTCGCTTTGTTGTAATTTCCTCCTCTGGAGATGCCCTTTTTCCTTATTAGAAAATTTCTGAATTCTTTGGTAATCATGGCCATCTTATCTTCCTCAAGATCTGCTCCCTCAGTGATTACCAGTGCTAGACTCCTCTCTTTCTTTGGACCATCCATCTTCATTGTCTTCCTTCTAAGTTCATAGGCAGTAAGGTTTCCAATTAGTTCATCCAATCTTAGGGTTTCCATATTTTTGGATTCTTGGATAGAAGTGATTTTGCTTTCCCAGGAGATTGGTAAGACCCTTGTCAGGATCTTCTCTACCTTGTCCTCTTCAAGAATGACTCTACCAAGAGACTTAAGTTCATTTGTCAAAGTTGTGAACCTTGTGTACATCTCTTGTATTGTCTATCCTTCTTTCATAGTGAAGTTTTCATACTGTGAGTATAGAAGAGTATCTCTTGATCTTTTTACCTGAGGTGTTCCTTCATGTGATACTTGCAAGGTATCCCAGATTTCTTTGGCAGTGGTGCAGCTTTGGATTCTGCTATACTCGTCTGGACCTAGTCCACACACTAGCCACTTCTTGGCCTTTGCATTCTTNTTGAAGAGTGGTGGCCTTGCAGTTGATTGACCCTCCCAGTTTCCAAGTGGTGCACTCATTTTGATCTTTTCTAAGGTGTTAGCCTTTTCAAGGATAACCTGCTCTGATACTAATTGATGTTTTATACGTCAATATCACACAAGAGGAGGGGGGTGATTGTTGTGGTGTCCAATTTTTGAGTGTTGTCTCAATATAAGAACCTGGTTCTTCTTGGTGTTCCAACTTCTACTGGTGCGGAATAATAAATGCAGTAAAGTAAAAACACAGAGATTTTTACGTGGAAAACACCTGGCTCAAAAGTTGAAAAAACTACGACCTACTCCTCAGTAGGATTTTCCCAAACTCTTCACTACAACTTTGATCCAAATAGCATTTACAAAATAAACTCTTTTGTAAACCTAAGGACTAACTTTAATCCCTTTGTAGCAAACTAGCCTCTAGCTAATTGCGACAAGCTTCAAGTTAACTCTAACTTGAACAGTGTGTACCTATTACAATTGCTTCTAATAAAGCTGAAAGATACAATATTAAATCACCTACTACAACCAACTAGACTCGAAAGACAAACAGATGGAAATGGTTCTTCTAGCTGGTCAGTAGCGTTTGTGTCGCACAAGGATTCTGCTTGCAAAATTTCTCTAGTAATTTTGCCTTCAGTTCTTGCTTCAATTCTGTCTTTGTGCGAATGATTATTCAGTAGGAATACTTCAACATTATATAACGCCAGAAGTTAAGATGTTCTTGTTTAGTTCTAATGCAACTCTTCCTTGGTGGAAAAGTTTGTGTTTATCTTAACTTCCTTCCTTTCTTTCTGTCCTTGCTGAACTCGAACTCTAACCCCTTATCAATTTGCAACCTTTTCGCATTAGGAGACAACCTCTTGGTTCATGGATAATTCAAAAATTACGTTTATCTCCTGTGCATGTATGGTTCTTGTGCTAATTGGTTCGTTCGAGATGTTTGCCCTGATGGACCTGGTTCAATTGGGTAAGCATTTGTCAATCTTCAAAACCATGCAGTGACTTGGGTCAACACACCTGTTGTGCTTGAAACATCTCAAGAATGACATGGAGGATAACTTCCCTTTCCTTTTGACCAGGGGCTCCCTGTGCTTCACGCTGGTCCCCTTCACACACACTTCCGTCTGTATAAGAGCTCACATCGACATGTTGAGCGTTGCATGATCCTTCATTGACAAGGATTTGCACTGCCGCCCCTTCAGGGTTCTGCGGTGGCACACCGACACCTGAAGTAGCTGCGCCATTCTCTCCATTATCCTCAGGACCGTTGTTTTCATGTGCTTTTACTGAGTTAGACATTTTCTGACCTGAAATTGAAGATCCCGGATAAAAAAGTGTAAAGAATAACTTGTTTTTTTAGAAAACCAACACTAAAATAATCACTATTATTTTTAGCCCCACAGTGGGCGCCAAACTGTTTACCTAGAAAATGGTAATTACAATTATATTTGATTTTGTGGTTCTAAAAATACGTGATCTATTTTAACACAGTTGTTTAGGCAGTTAGATACTAAGTCAGAAGCGAGAAAGCGAGATAAGAGATAAGGTTATGAGATTATGCAAACCGAGCAATGGAGAGATGGGGTCTCGAGCTTGGTCGGAATGGGCCTCAAGGTCGAGCTCGAGAGCTTGACAAGGGGCTGTCGAGAGTGATATAGCAATTTTGAAGGCCTCGAAGATGGCCTATTTTTGATTAATAATGAGAAATAAATGAAGAGCAACTAATGAACACAATAAATGAAAGGCAATAAAACAGTGAAATAATTGTAGAGAATGTTTGAGTTAGAGAGCAGATAATGTTCTTGTTCGTGTATTGAATATCATGTGTCTTACAAAGTGACAAGGGTACCCTTTATATATGAGGGAAAATCCCAACATAGTACATGTGTAATTATTACAAAAGAGATATGGATGGTACATCCATTTAATGCCATGGTACGGGTCTGTACTATTTTGCGTACTTGGTCAGCTTTAACCACGTGCCTTTTGGGAATTTCCCGCCTTTCCATGATGTTCTTCTATCTACACTGCTTCGGGGTCGAGAACCCTCGATATGCCCCCTCGATGACAAAACTACCCTCGATATGCCCTCTCGATGACAAAACTACCCTCGATATGCCCCCTCGATGACAAAACTCGAACCTTCGAGCCTTCTGAGTGCCGTAATGATCGTAAGATCGGGTTCTCCGATTTTAGCCGTATACAAACATTTTTGTGTTTTGTTCTGTCCGAGGCTAGTAAAATTCTACTTTGATTAGCTTTAGTACCAGCGAATCTGCACCTGAATGGTTTCCGCAATTTCCTTCACGGACTTCTCTCATCAAATCCACTTATGAGACTCCTAAACATGGGGCCAACTGGCCTTTGTATGATCTCCTATATAACTGTCCACCTATGAGACAGTAGCCAGCCGCTTTAGTGCATAGTGCTTGGGATGCCTTCGAGTCTTCGGTAAATTTTCCATACAGAAGATACTCGATGAACTCATTCTGCCAGCCCCAGACTAGGCTAGTTGCATTTAATTCGCAATAGCCATCCACATCCAGTACCGAATGCATAAGTTGAACGACAGTAATGGAGTCGGATCCTTTCATCTCCGTGGATGACCCCAAATTGGCCGATGCATTTTCTTCTACGTTCTCTTCTTTCGTAATGTGTGTGATCAACCACTCCCTAGATCGTGCAAACATTGTTTTGAACTTTAATTACATACTATTGCATTCGTTCCTCCTTTGCGTTGAAAATCCTGTACACTTGGTTTGCGAACAGCTGGGAATCACATTTGATCTCTATGACCTCGAAGGCAAGTCTTCGGGCCAGTTTGAGTCCTGCAACCAAAGCCACATACTCGGATTCATTGTTAGTTAGAGGAACAGTTTTAATGGCTTGCCTCAGGGTATCCCCCGAGGGCGTGATTAGGACCACCCCGAGCCCAGACCCTTTCACATTGGAAGCTCCGCCCATGAACAAGGTCCAAACTCCTAATGTCGTTTCCGACACCATCACCGCTTCTTTAGTAGCCAACGGTAATAACCCATGACTAAAATCGGCCATAAACTCGACCAAAACTTATGATTTGATCGCAGTCTAGGCTTGTATTCAATATCGAATTCAGTAATTTCAACTGACCATTTGGCAAACCGCGCCTGACAACTCGATCTTGTGAAGAACATTTGCAAGGGAAAAGTTGTCACAACGGCTATCAAGTGGCACTGAATAGGGCCTAAGTTTTCGAGAGGCGACTACAAGAGATAAGGCCAACTTTTCGAGGTGCAGATAACGTTCTTCACTACTAAAAAACATTTACTAACATAATAGATAGAAAATTGTGTACCTTGATCCACCCCGACTAGAACAACACTTATTGCTACTTCCGAGATCGCTAGGTATATCAATAATTGTTCACCTTCCCCTAGTTTTGAATAATAGCGAGGGATTGATAAATAAAATTTCAGGTCTTTCAAGACCTGCTAACATTCCGGAGTCCATTCAAAATTGTTCTTCTTCTACAAGAATGAGAATAAGTGATGACATTTTTCCAAAGATCGAGAGATGAGCCTGTCTAAAGAGGCCAATATCCTTGTTAATCTTTGTACTTCTTTTACACTTGTAAGGTGATCCGGGATTTCTTCGATGACTTTGATTTTATCAGGATTTACCTTGATCCCTCTTTGTGAGACCAAGATACCCAAGAACTTACAGGAACAACCCCAAACTCACATTTTTCCGGGTTAAGCTTTATGTTGTGCTTCCTTAAGATATCAAATTTTTCTTCGAGGTGCTTTAAATGATCACCTACATTCAAAGACTTGACCAACATGTCATATACATACACTTCCATTGTTTTGCCTATTTGCTTTTCGAACGTCTTGTTCACGAGCCTATGATAAGTGGTTGTTTTTAAGAATGAAGGGCATCACATTATAAATATATGTACCAAAGTTCATTATGAATGAAGTTTTTTCTTGCTCCTCCGAGTTCATCTTGCCTTGGTTGTACCCGAAATAGGCATCGAGGAAACTCATTAACTCATGCCCCGATGTCACATCAATCATTTATCGATGTTTGGCAATGGGAATGAGTCTTTAGGGAACGCCTTATTCAAGTCTTTATAATTTATGCACATTCAAAACTTGTTCAAAACTTGTTACTCTTTTTCGGAACCACAACTACATTAGCTATCCATTCGGAATATTTTACCTCCCCTATTGAACCAATGTCATGTAGTCGAGTTACCTCTTCCTTAACAAACCTATTCCTAACCTTGGCTATTGGGAATTTTTTTGCCTACTAGAGGGAAGCTCTATGTAAGGCCTTGTAAAACTTTTCCTAAAAATCGAGGTTCCGCAATGTCGGGGTAAGCGTAGAGGTTGATAATAGTAAAAGGAAAATATTTTGCAGAAATAGGCATTTCTACGGCCCATTATGCGGCCGCATAATCACTCTACGGGCCGCAGAATAGCCGCAGAGTGAAGCAGCTTTTTGGGCCAATTTTGAGGTCAATTTTGCGGGCAATTGTCAGGCCGCACAACCTTTTCGCGGGCTGCACTTTTGTCACATAGTCATCCTTAGATTTTTGCGGAGGGAGGTTCCGCGATGCATTATGCAATCGTAGAACAGGTCCACGAGCTGCATAACAGCCCCAGAGTGAAGCAGGCCAGCCCAGTTCTGAGGGCCATCTTTCGTGGTCATTTTGAGGACCGCAGAATCAGTATGCGGTTGCATATGCGACCGTAGATCCTATCCCGGGGCATCATTTTTGGGGTTTTTAAACCCCACCCTATTCTATTAAATCATATGCTATAGACCATTTTTGAGCATTTTCTGATACATTTAGAGTGAGAGAGAGTTCTTAGAGTGGAGAAGTAGCCTTTACACTAATATCCAACAATTCTTGCTCAATCCTTGAAGATTATCAAGAAAGTCCTCATATTAAAAGTAAGAATCTATGCTTTAACTTTTAACTTCGAAAATCTACTAAAAAGGGATAATTAGAAAGACAATCATTGGGTGTGGGGGTTGATATCTTGCATGCATGTATTCTTAAAGTATGTGGGGAGGTTGTGAGCTAAGAATGGTAGAGAATGGGTTGAGGAATGGTATAATCTTTCATAAAAGGGCCTTAAAAACATTAATGCACACCTAGTGTTTAATAATGTGCTCAAATGAGCTAGAATCATGACCATCTTTCTAATTTTGGTCCAACTTGTCGTATTTCTAAAATAGATCGAAGTGCTAAGAATTTCAGAACATTCTAAAGTTTAAAGGAAGCTCAATTGGGGTATGTTGGCTAAACCCCCTTCTTCTTATAATTGAATACCACGGTGTTCATGTAATTGGTGTAAGTCTCGAATTGATCATTATAGAATTGGCTATTCCGAATGTGTTTGTGTTGAAGGATACATGTTCAATATTTATTCTAAATACTTTATCATGTCATCTTCCATTTGAGGATGTGTTCAAAATATAGAATATGTGTTAAGAAATGTTAAGACTTCATGTCAAGATCGAATAAAGTTTATTATGCCAATTTGTATGAAAAGACTCTATGTGGTTAGGATCCCCAAATTTCTCATATGTGTACTAATGTCTTAGATAGCAGGCCTTATTGTTGTTGATAATGATAATGATGTTGAATATAAAAAGGGTAAACTTGAATTATGAAATACGGCCAATTGCCAAGAATGACTTTATAATGGTGGCCACTAGTGTCAATGAATTGAAAAGTTATGAAAGAAGTATGAAGTGAGATGATTGATTGAAAAAGGTAATGTCTCGGGTGAGACGGCCTAGCTGATCGCCATGCCGCACACATGATGGTGACTGTGCTAGAAATTATAATTGATATTGTGGTTATGGTTGATGTCTCAAATGAGATGACCTAGCTGATCGGGTCGTGATCGGACTCCGTGTAAGAACACAGTGGTATTGTGATTTATGGTGTTTCGGCAATAAAGATTTTCCCCAACCTAATAAGATGGAAATTGACTTGTGAACTTATGTGATCCTTACTTGATGTTTTAGTGTTTTTTGAAGATCTTATTAAACTCATGACTGTTCCCCCTTGTATTATTGTTCATTCTATTGAGTTGGTGTTTTAGTTTCGCATACTAGTACTATTCGATAGTAGTAATGTACCTTTTTCCGGGGGCGCTGCATCTTTAAATGGATGCAGGTGGTTCCATAGCAGGCAGTGTTGATCAGTGATAGTGGTACATCCTCTTCCCAGCAGACTCGGTGAGCCCCACTTCATCCCCGGGTCTTGTATTGTATCTTTTGTTCATATTATTACCAAGTTTTGAGGTATAGACGAGGCCTTGTTGCTGACACTATCATAACTCTCTTGTGTATCTTTAGAGGCTCCATAGACACTATGTGGATTGTACGTGGGTGCTAGAAAAGTCAAACAGATTATGTTGTATTTTGAACTCTTGTTCCACTCGAATCATAAGAATGTGTGTATTTTGAAACTTAGAAATGATGTAACCAAAGAGATGATTTAGTATTGTATATATGATCTTCCTATTGGCTAATTAATGAAATTCTTAATCATGGGCGACTTGGGTAGAAAGTATCTAACAGGCTTACTCGACCAGGTTCACTCGGTTGAGCGCTAGTAGCACTTCCCGAGGTTGGGGTGTGACACTCGGTTCCAAGCTTAGATTATGCACGACCACCTCTAGTGGGATACCTGTCATATCCAAGAGCGATCATGCAAAGCAATCAAAGTTAGATTTAAGGAAATTAATAAATCCTGACATGAGTTCGGGATTGAGTCATGTTCCCAAGTGAAATTTCCTCTCTAGGAATTCTTCGAATAAAGCCACTTGCTCGAGTTCTTCTGTCGTTGATTTGGTCGCGTATGTATCTTCTGGTACCTGAAAGTATCTTGGTACCTGGTGGGATTCTGATAACTTATCATCTTTGCTTGGAATGGGAGCAGGTGTAGGTTCCTGTAATTGCTATTTGCTGGGCTCCTTCCTCTTACTGTTGGAAATTGATACTGCGTTCATTTCTCTGGCTGCCGGTTGATCTCCTTTTATCTTCTTGATTCCCTCTGGCGTAAGGAATTTCAACAGTTGGTGATACATTGATGGTACGACATTTATCTCATGGAACCATGGCCTACTGAGAATTATGTTGTAGCATATGTTGCTGTCCACCACTTCAAATAAGGTGGTCTTTGTTATCCATTCGGTGTTCCGGGGAAGCATGATCTCTCCTCGGGTTGTCACACTTGCGAGGTTGAACCCTGAAGAGGAGCTTTGTTGCCGAAAGGATACTTCCGGTTAATTTAGCTCGTTCCAACTCTCTCCATGGAATGATGTCGGCTGAGCTTCCTAGGTCAACCAAAACACGCTTGTTTACCTTGAAAATGGTATTAACGATTATACTTGATTTTGTGGTTCTAAAAATATGTGATTTGTCTTAATATAGTTATTAGATAGGAAGTGCTAAGTGTGAGTTATAAAAATAAGATATGCAAACCGATGTTGTCATAGAGCTGGGCCTCGAGATGGCTGGAACAGGCGGGCCTCGAGGTCCAGCTAGGGCAGTTAATAATGAGCGATCGATGAAGAAACAATGATATCGAGGGCCTCAGGAATAGCCTTTTACGGCTAATGATGGATAATAAATGAAGAACAATAAATGAAGACAATAAGTAAAGAGCAATAAATCTATAGAGCAATTGTTGAGCACGTTTAAGCAAGAAAACCAGAGAATGTTCTGTTGTATTCAATATTCATGTGTCTCTTACAAAAATGATAGGGGTCCCCTTTATATAGGAGGGGGAGTCCCAACATAGGACATGTCTAATTATGACAACGAAATGCTATTAGTATTGTATAATGGCTCAGTACGGACTTGTACTATTCATGCAGACCTTGTTAGCTCTAACCACGTGCCCTTGGGAATTTCCCGCCTTTCCATGACGATCATCGATTTTCATACCGCCTCGAGGTATGCTGCGATGGGTCCTCGATACGCTCTCTCAAGGGGGGTTCTTCGGAGTCGAGCCTCAGACTGTGCTTCGAGTCCGGCCGGGCTTGGGATATCATAGAGGCTCTAAAATCGGACTTCCCCGATTTTGTCCGTATACAGATAGTCCCCGTGTTTCTTAGAGTGAAATGATAAGAAACAACTTTGAATTCTTGGCTCTTCGATATCTCCACCGTGACATCAGCCATGTGAGGTAAACAACTAATGCGACAGATAGGTTGCGAAGAGCATGGTTCTCGAAAGCTCTTGAACCGCTATTTGCCGCCCTTTCAACTTCTCCAATACGCTTAGAAAACCTCTATAAATATTCCAACCTTAAATTTTCACCCTTCGCAACATATTCAAATCTCCATTTAGTGGCTTTTGCTTTTATCCCTTCTCTACGTTCATCTCTCCGCCAGTTTTCTTCTTTTTATTCTAAGATTTTAACATAGTCATGGCCAAAACATCTAAGACGGTCCCTCAAAAAGAGAAAACCCATTCTTCTTCATGCTCGTCTAAGAGCGAAATGGCAGTTCCCTCTCGTGTTGAGGAGTGCCTCCCCGGATCTTGTGAAATGTCATCTGGTTTTATGGCTGATAAATCTTCCTCGGTAGCGGGCTGATGCGAGCCCACGTCTCGATATGTTAGTCTAGTAATCGATATCGAAAAGGCAAAGGTTGATTGCCGTTGGGAGAAAGCAGTGCAAGTCAAGACCCCTACATCTAAAGGAGATATAGCTATTTATAGAGTTGGTTGGGCCATTCCTTGGCAGAGAGAAGATAACTGGAAGATATTCATTCATGTCGCAGATAAATTTTGATGTTGGGAAATGCTTCATGAATTCTTCTTTTTCCTGAATCCGAGTCCAAGTAACTTCACATATATGTTATCTTTTTAGGAAAAAATTCCCGTGGGAGTATTAATATCCTCCCACTTGAAGTTCTTGAGTGCTTTCCTAATTTCAGGGGCAGCACACCTAGTTGTGATATTGGTAAAAGCTCTCGGCCCGAAAATCCATTTTGTGAGATGTCAAAAAATACTCCGAAGGGAATGGGCACCGTCTAACAGATGCTACTGATGCTCAGAAAAAGTTGAGAGGGGCTTTCGATCGAGAGAGAAGAAACAATGAGTATGTACAATGCAGATCCCGGAGGGAAACCCTCGAGGAGATTCATGATAAGGGCTCTGATTTCTTGGAGGAGATAGATCAGGCTAAGGCGAACGAGATTAGTGATAAGTTCCTCCTTTCTACCAATGATGAAGCCGATGCTGAAGACGAAGGGGAAGAAGCTGACAAGGATGCTAGTCCCGAGGGGGTTGATGAAGGCAAAGTCCCCGAGGGGAAAAGACGAAGTCCCCGATGATAATGATCGACTAGGTTTTCTTTTGATAAAGGGTTCCCTGTGGGAGTGTTGTAAATGTACCTTCATACCACCATTTATATAAAGATACATATCGTCTTGTTTTTGCATAAACTTTCATTTTCCCTTTGTCTTTGCCTTTGTGGTTTGAATTTTGATGCTTTCCGTTGAGGTCTTATAAGCTTTATTTTGCCTCATCGAGGTTTTATGATTAGTCCCCGAGTGAGATGACATCGGCCTTCATATCGAGGGTATGCCATTTTAGGGGTCTTATAAGTTCGATATTATGGACTTGGTCTCAATATCGGGGCTATGCCCTTTTAAGGTTTTACAAATGTGGTGTTGCCTCATTGAGGTATTACAAATTGGCCCTTAGGTTTTTCAGATTGGGTCGATTCGCCCTCTAATATGGCTATATTTTTCCCTCATTTTGGCTAAAGACTTTTAGAATTTTGGTTATGTATTGGCATGTTCTGTGTTCGTCCGACTCTTCGATGGCTCGAATAAGAACCTCGATTATAAGTTGATATGCAATGATAATTGAGTACCTTGTGAGGTTTTCTCGAAGGCTGATGTTTCGAAGCCTTTTTATTGAAGGCTGATTGTTTCAAAGCCTTTTCATTGAAGGATGATCGTTTCGAAGCCTTTTCATTGCTCGGAGATGATTTTATCGAAGCTCCTTTGCTTATGCTGACGGTAGCCTGATTAACCGGTTCTTTTCGAAGTATTTTGAAGGCCTTTAGTTTTATGGCAGTGGTCAGACGTCTCCGAGCCGTGTTAATTCGGCCGTAGCCTTTCAATATGACCGTAGTTTTTATGTTCGATCGTAGACTTTAGCCCCTGGGTGAGATGACCTCGGTGTCTATATTCGAGGGTAGTCCTTTTTAGGGGTCTTACAAGTTCGAATATATATCCTTGGCCATAATGTCGGGGGTATGCCTTTTTAAGGTCTTGTAAATTTGGTCATGCCTCGTCGAGGTCTTACAGGTTTGATATTGCATCGTCGAGGCTTACTAGCTCGAAGTTGCCTTATTGAGGTCTTATGAGTTCGAGTATTTGATGACTTGATGAGATGGCTGTTGATGATAGTCTGGCTGTTGATGATAGTCTTCGAGTTCGATGTTGCCTCATCGAGGGCTTACTAGCTCGAAGTTTCCTCATTTAGGTCTTACGAATTCGAGTTTTTGATGGCTCGATGAGCTGACTGTTGATGACAGTCCCCGAGCGTTCGAGAGTTTTTGGGCCCTAAGTCGTCTTATGTGAAAGTAGTAAACTTCTTTGAGGCATGGAGCGTTTTGATGAGCAAAGAGGCTTCTTTGATTACTTGATATGTGTGTACATGTTTTTTGCCTTCGGGGGCTTGTCTATTCTACATGGACATGGTTCATTTGATCGTTTGGTCCATTACAACATTGATCTATCGAGGACTTCTTCAGCATAACTTGCTCTCTTTGAAAGAGTAACCTCAGAAGGTGATGCCCCCCAGTATTCAAGGTTGATTGAAAAGAAACCTTGAATACTTGTTGAGTTTTCCATAGGTAGCATATAGGTGTTGCCTCGTTAAAAAACTTGCCGGTAAAACCCATTTGGGATAAAACCCGATCTAAGGGAAAAAGAGTGCAACGCATGCTTTAAAATCCAAGGTCTTTGAATTGACGGATGTCCCGATTCCTCTTAATCGAACATCTGTGAAAGGTTAGTGTGGAACATACAAATGAAAAGGGAAGTATATACGTTAGCAATAATAGCATTTGAGCATTGATATGTTCCAATTTCTTGGCAGTTGCTCTCCTTCCATGATGCTAAGTTTGTAGGATCCTTTGCCTACTACTCCGAGGACGCGGTACGGTCCTTCCCAGCTAGGGCCTAGCTTCCCTTCATTTGAGTTTTGAGTGTTGAGGGTGACTTTCCTGAGAACTAACTCCCCGACTCCGAAGTATCGGAGGTTTGTTCTCCTGTTGTAGTATCTTTCAATCCTTCATTTTTGAGCGGCCATTCGAACTAACGCGGCTTCGCGCTTTTCATCTAGCAGCTCGAGGGCGATGTTCATTGCCTCATTGTTTGAGTCCTCATAGGCGTGATTGAATCTGGCGCTAAGTTATCCGACCTCGACCGATATCAATGACTCGGACCCATATACCAAAGAGAACGGGGTCTCCCCTGCTTGACTTCGAAGTTGTTCGATATGCCCATAGTACTTCGGGCAGCACATCTCTCAATTTTCCCTTTGCATTCTCTAACATCTTCTTCAGGTTTCGAATGATATTTTGTTCGTGGATTCGGCCTGACCGTTCACGCTCGGGTGGTAGGGCGCTGATAGGATCTTTTGATTTTATGATCCTCGAGGAACTTCGTCACTTTGCTGCCGATGAACTATTTCCCATTATCACATGTGATCTCAGAGGGGATCCCAAATAGGCAGACGATGTGGTCCCATATGAAGTTGATGACTTCCTATTCTCTTACCTTCTCGAAGTCCTGCGCTTCTACCCATTTTGAGAAGTAGTCAGTCATAAATAAGATAAATCTAGCTTTACCTGGCGCCGTTGGTAGGGGACCGACGATATCCATTCCCCGTTTCATGATTGGCCATGGGGATAGGACCGAGTGCAGTTGTTCACCGGGTTGTTGAATCATCGGTGCAAATATTTGGCATTTGTCTCATCTTCGAACAAATTCATTGGTGTCTCTTTCCATGCTATCCCAGTAATAACCTGCTCTGATTACCTTCCAAACCAGGGAGTCGGTTCCGGAGTGGTTGCCACAAGAGCCTTCGTGGATTTCTCATAGAACATAGTCGGTGTCCCCCGGTCCTAAGCATACTGCCAGTGGCCCGTCGAAGGTCCTTCTGTACAGTGTTCCATTCTCGTCGAGTAAAAATTGGGCCACCTTAGCTCGAAGGGCCCTCGATTCCTTTGGATCTGTGGGGAGCTTTCCATGTTTCAAGTAGTCAATGTACTTGTTCCTCCAATCCCATGTTAGGCTTGTTAAGTTGACTTCGGCATGACCTTCTTCGATCGCCGATTTGGATAGCTGTACAACAGTCCTCGGGAGTATGTCATCCTCTTCGACAGATGATCCCAAGTTTGCGAGTGTATCTGCCTCGCTGTTTTGTTCTCGAGGTACATGGATTAGGGTCCATTCTTTAAAGCGGTGAAACATAACTTGAAGCTTGTCTAGGTATGTTTGCATCCTATCTTCTAGAACCTTGAAGCTTCCGTTCACTTGGTTTACAACTGGAAGAGAGTCACATTTTCTTCGATGACCTCTGCTCCCAGGATTTTGGCAAGTTTGAGACCTGCAATCATGGCCTCATACTCGGCCTCATTGTTAGTCAATTTCGAAGTTTTTACAGATTGTCTAATTGTGCTACCTGTAGGTGATCTTAAAACTACGCCAAGAATGAACCTTTCACATTCGAGGCATCGTCAGTGAAAAAGGTCCACACCCCAGATGACGTGCCTGCTTCAACAAGAATTCTTTCTCTACCTCAGGCACAAGAGCAGGCGTAAAATCGTCCACGAAGTCCGCCAAAATTTGGGACTTGATAGCCGTTCGGGGTTGATACTCGATGTCATACCCCCCGAGTTCGATGGACCATTTGGCCAATCGGCCCGATAATTCGGGCTTATGCAAAATGTTTTGAAGGGGGTACATAGTCAAAATACATACACGATGGCATTGAAAATAAGGTTTCAATTTACGAGATGCACTTATTAATGCAAGAGCTAATTTTTCTAAGTGTGGATACCTGGTTTCAACATCTCCTAGGGTACGACTCACGTAATAGATAGGGAATTGTGTACCTTGTTCTTATCGAACCAACACACCACTTACTGCAACCTCAGACACGGCCAAATATAAGTACAGCGTTTCGTCCTCCTTCGGGGTTATGGAGCATAGGTGGGCTCGAGAGATACCGCTTTAGTTCTTCCAAGGCATGTTGGCATTCCGGAGTCCACTCGAAATTGTTTTTTCTTCTTGAGTAGGGAGAAGAAGTGGTGGCTCCGATCTGATGACCTTGAGATGAATCGGCCTAAAGCTGCTATTCGCCTGGTCAGCCGTTGCACTGCTTTCACGTTTTTCACCATGGTGATTTCCTCGATGACCTTGATTTTGTCGGGATTGATCTCGATTCCCGGTTCGACACCATGAAGCCCACAAATTTTCCCGATCCGACTCCGAAGGCGCACTTCTCGGGGTTGGGCTTCATGTTGTACCTTCTAAGGATATCAAATGTTTCCTGGAAATGAGTCAAATGGTCCTCTGTGCGCAGGGACTTAACTAGCATGTCATCAATGTAAGCTTCCATATATTTTCCTATTTGATGTTCGAACATCTTATTAACTAGGCGTTGATACGTGGCTGATGCGAGACTAAATTGCATAGTTTAACATGTGATATACCTTACATTTTATGCGCATTAATGATAAAATTACACTTGTTATGTGCTTAATGGAGTTTATTTTATGTGTAGGTGAA
>ML391725.1:26249-85520 GCA_005239525.1 Nicotiana knightiana
TTGATTAAACACTAGTTTAGTATTTTATAGACTCAATTGATACGTACAATTCTCTGTGGGATCGACTTTGGGTGTAATACCCCAGATTTATATTTGCAACGCCCGTTTAGTCTTTCTATAAGACATAGTTGAGCGTGATCAGTGGCTCCCGCATTTTTTAGCCCGAAGGGCATTACATTAAAACAATATGTACCATACTTCATGATGAGCGGAGTTTTTTCTTGGTCTTCCGGGTTCATTTGGATCTGATTGTACCCGGAGTAGGCGTCAAGAAATGTAAGGATCTCGTGGCCGGTCATGGCATCGATCAGGAGATCGATGTTGGGCAATGGGAATGAGTCCTTAGGGCATTCTTTGTTTATGTCTTTGTAATCCACGCAAAATTTATTTCTTTTTTGGGGACCACTACCACATTAGCCAACCATTCTGGATATTTCACCTCCCTAATGGATCCTATTTTGAGGAGTTTTGCTACCTCGTCTTTGATGAATGCATGTTTTACCTCGGACTGAGGCCTCTTTTTTTGCTTCACCGATTTGAACCTGGGGTCGACACTTAGTTGATGGGTGGTTACTTCTGGTGGGATCCCTGTCATGTCTAAATGGGACCAAGCGAAGCAATCAATGTTCTTAATAAGGAATTGAATGAGTTTTCTCCTGAGTTCGGGGGTTAATCCCGTTCCCAGGTATACCTTTCGGTCTGGAAGATGCTCGATCAAAACGACCTGTTCAAGTTCTTCGACCGTCGAATTTGTTGCGTCCGATTCTTTAGGGGAAAAGAAGGCTCGAGGAGTGATGAAGTCTTCTTCATCATCCTCCATTAACTGTTCACAGGCCACTTGTCTCTCAGGGATCTTCTTGTCTTTTGACTTCTCCGAAGCGAGAGATGTCGATGTTGATGTCATGTCGTGTACCGCGAATATCTCCTTTGCTGCATGCTTCTCTCTGTACACCGTCTTTTTGCTGGGAACTTCATCATTTGATGAAGAGTTGATGGTACTGCCCTCATGATAATCCACGGCCTTCCAAGGAAGGCATTGTACCTCATATCACCTTCGATGACATAAAACTTGGAATCTTGATTTGTACTAGCCACGTTGACTGGGAGGATGATTTCTCCGTTCGTTGTATTACCCGACATGTTGGATCCATTGAGGACTCGAGAGCTGGGTGCGATCTGATCGTGCAGCCCGAGTTGTTCCACCACTTTCGACGTGATAATGTTGGTTGAACAACCTGGATCCACGAGAACACTTTTAATTTGAACTTTATTCAAAAGGAAAGAGATTGCTAATGCATCATTGTGAGGTTGAGACAAGGACTTAACATCTTCTTCACCGAATATAAGAGCATCCTCGGGTATGTAACTTCGAGTTCGCTTTTCCCTTGTGATGGATACTTTTGTTCATTCAAACACGGGCCCTGACATCGACTCCTCCAACAATCATATGAATGATATGTCACGGTTCTTCCTGTTCGTTTTTCCTGTTCGCCTCTCTTTCTCGAAATTGATTTTTAGCTCGGTCGCTGAGGAACTCTCGAAGGTACCTTTTGCCGATCAACCGGGCTACCTCTTCTTGAAGTTGTCTTCAATCCTCGGTCCTATGACCGTGAATGCCATGGTATTTGCATATTAAGTTGGGGTCCCTTTGGGAAGGATCTGAATGCACGGGCTTCGACCACCTGGTATCTTTGATTTTACCTACGGTCGACACGACATCTAAGTCATCGATGTTAAAGTTACACTCCGACAACTGAGGCACCTTCATTGGTCTCGACTGCCTGTCAAACCCGGTCTTTCTCATAAGTCCTCGGGAATTTCGGCCTCGATTTGTCCCTCGATGGCTTCGAGGTATGTCCCATCTAGAAGTGTTTCTTAAATCTCTGACATATGGTTGATATCTCTCCTTGCTCGGCCTTGGCTCTCTTTCTGGATTTTTGGATTCCTCGGCAAATAACCTACTTGGGTATACTAAACCCGAGGGGGTTCCCAATTGGTCGTCCTCGACCCTTATTTTGGATTGGTACCTGTTGTGGACATCCACCCAAGTTACGGCGGGATGTTCGATCAAATTTTGTTTCAGCTGCTTCGAAGCTATCAAACTTCGATCGTACAAGCCCTGAGTGAAGGCCTGTACTGCCCAATCATCGGAGACTGGTGGCAATTCCATTCGCTCCGTCTGAAAGCGAGATACGAACTCCCTTAACATCTCGTTCTCCCTTTGTTTGATTTTGAAGACATCGGACTTTCTGGAAGCAACCTTGATGGCACCAGCATGTGCCTTCACAAAAGAGTCTCCAACATGGCAAATGAGTCTATCGAGTTCGATGGTAGGTTATTATACCACATCATGGCCCCCTTCGACAGTGTTTCTCCAAATTTTTTCAATAAGACGGACTCAATCTCGTCATCCTTTAAGTCATTCCCTTTTATACCACAAGTGTAATTGGTAATATGCTCATTGGGATCCGTGGTCCCGTTGTACTTTGGGATATCGGGCATCCTTAACTTCTTCGGAATGGGCTTCGGAGCCGCACTCGATGGAAATGGTTTTTGCACAAACTTCTTCGAATCTACCCCCTTGAAAATCGGAGGTGCACCCAGGATCTGATCGACCTTCGAGTTATAGGTTTCTACTTTTTTGTCATTAGCTTCTATCTTCTTTTCTCCCGATTCAATTCTTGTGGCGAGGTCCTCGAGCATCTTCATAATAGCGGGGTCTGCTGCTGACCCATTGTTGCTTGATCTTGCTGGTACCTGCTCAACTCGAGGAGATGTTCCTGGTGCTGCTGTGCGTTGAGTTTTTTGTTGGCTCTGTAGCTGAGCAATAGCCACTTGCTGCGCTTGTAACATCTCAAAAATGACTTGTAGGCTAACTTCTCTTTCTTCTCAAGCTGGAGCTTTCTGTGCTTCGTGTTGGTCACCTTCGCGCACAGATCTATCGGTATTAGAGCCTACATCGATATGCTCAGCATTGCGAGAGGCCACATTGACGGGGAGTGGTGCTGGTACTACCTCAGGATTTTGTGGTGGTACACTGGTGGTTGGGGCCGCTGCACTGTTCTCTCCATGGGCCTCAGGGCTATTGTTCTCATGTGCATTCACCGAGTTAGACATTTTGACCTGAAATCAAAGATTCTTGGACAAGAAAAAGTGTGAAGAATAACTTGTGTTTTCAGAAAACCAGCACTAAAACAATCACTATTAATTTTTAGCCCCACGGTGGGCGCCAAACTGTTTACCTTGAAAATGGTATTAACAATAATACTTGATTTTGTGGTTCTAAAAATATGTGATTTGTCTTAATACTAGTTATTATATATTAAGTGCTAAGTGTGAGTTAGACAAATAAGATATGCAAACTGATGTTGTCACATAGTTGGGCCTCGAGCTGGCTGGAACATGGGGGCCTCGAGGTCTAGCTAGGGCAGTTAATAATGAGCGATCGATGAAGAAACTGATATTGTGGGGACTCGGGGATATCCTTTTACGTCTAATGATGGAAAATAAATGAAGAACAATAAAGAAGACAATAAGTAAAGAGCATTAAATCTATAGAGCAATTGTTGAGCACGTTTAAGCAAGAAAAGCAGAGAATGTTCTGTTGTATTCAATATTCATGTGTCTTTTACAAAAATGACAGGGGTCCCCTTTATATAGGATGGGGGAGTCCCAACATAGTACATGTCTAATTATGACAAGGAAATGCTATTGGTACAGCTGTATAATGGCTCAGTACGGACTTGTACTATTCCGGCAGACCTTTTCAGCTCTAACCACGTGCCCTTGGGAATTTTCTGCCTTTTCATGAAGATCACCAATTTTCATACTGCTTCGAGGTATGCTGTAATGGGTCCTCGATACGCTCTCTCGACGGGGGTATTTCAGAGTTTAGCCTCAGATTGTGCTTCGAGCCCTTCGAAGCCGGGCTTGGGATGTCATAGAGGCTCTAAAATCGGACTTCCACGATTTTGGCCGTATACAACGCCTAATGTTGAAATCTAAAAACCAAAGAGAGATTACTTAGGGCGTCGTTATGCGGCAAAATAAGCCTATAGGCGTCTTCCTCTATGAAGGTGACGACGTCTTTGGTGACTTCATCGAGTCTCTAACTGTGGGTCACCGAGACCTTTGTTTTCTTGGCCGCCGAGAAGGTTACACAATTGATTTCATTCTCTCAAAAAATTATGTTGATAGTCAATTGATGAGGGTTCTCTCCGATCTTCGAGTATTCCACGGTGACTCGAATGCAGCCGTAATTTTTCTTGGCTCGGTCACTTAATAACTCTCTGAGATGGCCATTTTTCAACAACGTTGCTACCTCCTCGCATATACTGGCAGTCCCCAGTTATATGGCCATGAGTCGCATAATACTCAAACAATAATTTAGGATCCCTCTAGCTGGGATCAGATCTGATTAGCTTGGGGAATCGTTCTTCTTTGACATATCTCATCGTCGATACCAACTCCACTACCCTGGTGTTGAAATTGTACTCTGACTACCTGGGATACAAGGAATCTCGAGTCCTCAATACCTCTTTCTCATGTAGTGATATGTTGTTCCAGCAATAGTCAATTCTTCTATCGGGAGAAAACCTATCTGAGGACCGAACTTCTTTGCCGCCACATCCTTTGGCACTCTCGTAAGGCAATAAACTCCCCTTAGAAGATCGTCGGTCTACGTCAAAGTCACCTTTGAATTTATCCAGTTGTCTTCTATCCTTATCTTCGACTCATAGCGCTTATGAACGTCCGCCCATGTTGTCACTTGGAATTCGAGCAGGCTTTCCTTCATCTTTTGGGAGGCGTCGGAGTTCCTGGTGTTCAAAACCTTTGTGAATTCCTCCGCTATCCACTCGTCTGGTAGCAACATCCTTTCTTTTTGGAATCTGATCACAAATTCCCGCAGTAATTCAGACTCACCCTTTGTGATCCTGAATATGTACGCTTTCCTGTACTTGACCTTTCTGGCCCCAACATGGGCCTTAATGAACGAATCTGCGAGCATTTCAAAAAAGTCTATTGAATGCTCGGGTAGGAGTGAATACCATGTCAAGGCCCCCTTCATGAGGGTTTCTCCAAACTTTTTCAACAAGAGCACCTCGATCTCATGTTGAGCCAAATCGTTCCCTTTCAAGCCATTGTATAAGTTGTGATGTGCTTTTGAGGATTTGAAGTCCCATCGTATTTTGGTATATACGGAATCTTGAACCATTTCATAATTAACTTCGGTGTTGTGCTTGGCCAAAATGACAATTGAGTACTTTTTTTCGAATCTGGGCCCTTCAAAACTGGTTGAGGTCCTGAAATCTTATCCATTCGGGTTTGAAACACCTTCACGTTCTAATCCATCCGCTTGTCCATCTTCTTCATGAATCTCATGAGTTTGGTTTTGAAGGGATCATTACCATTGTCGTTACCGGATCCATTACCTATAAGGCATCGTAAAATTTTACCTAAAACTCGGGGTTTCGTGGTGCCAAAGGAGACTATGTGTTCCAAATGCGGATGGTCTCCTGGGAAGAATCATGACTAAGGCGCATACTTCTAGGTACTCAGTGCACCTGGGCTCTACAAAGATGTACCATGATCTTAAGGAAGTCTACTGGTGGAACGATATGATGTGGAATGTAGCGGAATTTGTGGAAAGATGTCCAAATTGTCAACAAGTAAAGGCCGAGCATCAAAGGCCCGATGGGTTGGCACATAACATGGAAATTCCGATGTGTAAATGGGAGATGATCACTATGGACTTTGTGGTAGGACTACCTCGCACTCCTCACAAGTTCGACTCGATTTAGGTGATTGTGGATCGACTCACAAAATCAACACACTTCTTACCTGTTAAAGCTACCGACACAGCGGAATAATATGCTCAGTTGTATATCAAGGAAATAGTCAGGCTGCATAGCACTCCAGTTTCCATTATTTCTGATCGGGGGGCACAATTCAGAGCTAAATTTGGAAGAAATTTCAGCATGGGTTGGGCACTCAGGTAAATATTAGTACAACATTCCATCCACAAATCGACGGGCAAGTAGAGTGGACTATTCAGACGCTCGAGGATATGTTGCGCGCTTGTGTTCTTGACTTTAAAGGTAGTTGGAATGATCATTTTCCGCTCATAGAATTTGTGTACAATAATACTTATCATGATAGCATTTAGATGGCACCGTTTGGGGCCTTTATGGTAGGAGGTGTAGATCTCCTATTGGAGGGTTCGAGATTGGGGAAGCAGAGTTGATAGGACCAGACCATGTGCATTAGGCTATGGATAAGGTTAAGATCATTAAGGAACGGTTGGAAACTACCTAGAGTCATCAAAAGTCTTATTCGGATATACGTCGTAGGTACTTGGAGTTCCAAGAGGATGATTAGGTATTCTTGAAGGTTTCCCCCATGAAGGGGATAATGCGGTTTGGTAAGAAAGGACAATTGAGTCCCAGGTATGTCGGACAACACATAGTCATTCAGAGGATTGGCCAGGTGGCTTACAGGCTAGAACTACCTTCGAAGATGTCTTTAGTGTACCCGATGTTTCATGTATCCATGTTGAAGAAGGTGGTTGGAGATCCGTTGCTTATTGTTCCGGGTGAGACTATAGATCTTAATGTAGGATTGAATTATGAAGAAATTCCAATTGCCATTCTTGATAGGGAAGTACAAAGTTGAGAAATAAAAAGATTTCCTCCGTGAAAGTGCTATGGATAAACCAACAGGCTGAAGAGGCCACCTAGGAAGCCGAGAAAGAGATAAAGTACCCTAAATTATTTGCATAGCTATGAAATTGTATAAATGATGTTGAGATCTAACTTTCTACAAATTATGTTCCCCCTGTACATCTTATGTTAAGAATACTCCTCTTGGTAATGCAATGTTTATGGAGTTGTTAGCGGTGTTGTTTCCATATTGTTTAACGTCGTTATGTTGTTGTTATGTTGTTAGGATTGGTTTGTGGGATCCTCTGACAAGTGGATAGGACAAGTTACTGGGGAAATTCTGCGGAAATCTTTCAAAATTTAGAGAGTTAGTTAAAGAAAAATGAGATTGTTGGTGTGTGAAGTAATAGCTGAATCATAGTGGAGCTATGGAGAATTTTGACCCTCATTCGAGGTAGAATGATCCTAAGCAGGGGAGGATTTAAGGCCCCATAAAAATTTCACCTAAATCCTGGGGTTTCGTGGTGCCAAGGTAGAAGTATGTGTTGTTGATTGTAGAGATTTTCATGGCGATCTTGCTTGCAGCGTTATGGACTTTTTGGGTTCAACAGAGCATTGGGGATTGAAGAAATTTTTTGACAGAGTAAGGTGTTTCTACAGCCTATTCTGTGATTGCAGAACTGATTTGCGGACAGCAGATTCGCAGCAGTATGAAGCAGAAAACTTGGCAAATTTGGGATGATATTTTGCGATCGATTATGCAGCCACATAATCTTCTCACGGGCTGCACATTCATCGCAAAAGCCACCATGTGAAATTTTGTAAGGAGGTTCTACGGTCCATTATGCGATTGCAGAACTAGTCTGCAGATCGCAGACATGCCACATACCCAACTCGAAGAGCCTAGTTTTGGGACCCTTTTCTGCGGTCCCCCTTGCGGGCCGGATACCTGTTTTGCAGACCGGTATGCGACTGTAGACCTGACTTCGTAGATTTTAAGTTTGGAAAATTTCACCCGATCCCATTTTTATAAAAAAAACTTGGGGTTTATTTTTGCTGGTAACTGGTATTTTAGAGAGAAGAATGTCACGCCCCAAACTCGAAAAGCGCAACCGGTGCTCAATCGAGTGAACCCGGTCAAGAAAGTCTATTAAATACTCTCTACCCAACGCACTCATGATGAAGAGAAGACATAATTTCATTAATTAGAGAGTAGGGAGATCATGTATACTGTACTAAATCATTTCATTAGTTACATCATTGTTAAGTCTCAAAATACACACATTCTTATAGTTTGAGTGGAACAAGTGATCAAAACACAACATAACTTGTTTGAATTTTCTAGCACCTATATACAACCCACATTGTGTCTACGGAGCCTCTAAAAGATACAAAAGAGTGTTATGATAGTGCCGGCAACAAGGTTCCATCTATACCTTAAAACGTGATAATAATATGAACAAAAGATACAATACATGATCCGGGGATGAAGTGGGGCTCACCAAGTCTGCTGGAAAGAGAATGTACCACTATCATTGATCAACACGTCCTGCCATGGAACTACCTGCATCCATTTAAAGATGCAGCGCCCCCAGTAAAAGGGACGTTAGTACCGTTGAATAATACTAATATGTTTAACTAAACACCATCTCAATAGAATGAATAAAAATACAATGAGAAACAATCATGAAATCAATAGAAGCCTCAAACAATACCAAAACATCAAATTAAGAATCACATGAGTTTTCAAGTAAATTTCCATGATATTAGGTTGGGAGATCTTTAGTGCCGATATGCCATAATTCACAATACCACCATATTCTTACACGGAGTTCGATCACGACCTGGTCTGCTAGGTCGTCTCATTTGAGACATCAACCATGACCATAATTTCAATTATAATTTCCAGCACAGTCACCACTATGTGTGCGGTATGGCATCCGATCACGGCCCAATCGACTAGGCCGTCTCACCCGAGACATTACCTTTTTCAATCAATCTTATCACTTCATACTTCTTTCATACCTTTTCAGTTCATTGGCACTAGTCACCACAATTATAAAGTCATTCTTGGCACTTGGCCGTATTTCATAATTAGAGTTCCCCTTTCCTCATTCAAATATCATTATCATCATCAACAACAATAAGGCTATCCATTCAAGACACTAAATACACATATGAGAAATTTGGGAATCTTAAGCACATAGAGGCTTTTCATACAGTTTGGCATAACAACATCTATTCGATCTTGACTTGAAGTCTTCACATTTTTAACACATATTCCATATTTTGAACACATCCTCAAATGATAATATGGCATGATGAAGCATTTAGAATACATATTGAACATATAATCTTCAACACAATTACATTCGGAATAGACAATTCTATATAATGATCAATATGGGACTTACACCAATTACATGAACACCGTGGGATTCAATTCTAAGAAGAAGGGGTTTATCCAACATACCTCAATTGAGCTTCCTTTAAACTTTAAAATGTTACGGAATTGTTTGCAACTTCGATCTAATTTAGAGATATAACAAGTTGGACCAAAATTAGGAAGATGGTCAAGATTCTAGCTCATTTGATCACATTATCAAACACTAGGTGTGCATTAATATTTTTAAGGCCATTTTATGAAAGATTCCATCATTACTCAGCCCATTCTCTACCATTTTTATGTCACAACCTTCCCAAATTCATTGAAAACACATGCATGCAAGATAACAGCCCCCAAACCCAAGAATTGTTTTTCTAATGATCCCCCTTTTTTTTGTAAATTTTCGAAATTGAGAGCTAGGACATAGATTCTTACCTTTAGGATGAGGACTTTCCTTGTTAATCCTCAATGATTGAGCAAGAATTGATAGATAATAGGTTGAAGGTTACTCCTCCACACTAAGCACTCTTTCTCACTCTAAAAGTATCAGAAATTTTCTCAAAATTGACTATGGCATATGTTTTAACGAAGTAGGGTCGGGTTATAAAAACCCAAAATGTAGCCCTAGGACAGGATATGCGGTCACATAGGCGACCGCATAATGATTCTATGGTCCACGAAATGGATGCGACAATTTTGTGACCAGCAGAGTGACTATGCGGCCGCATAATGGCCGCAGAAATGCCCAATTCTGTAAAATATTTTCCTTTAACTTTCTTCTGCACTGTTCAACCCAAAAAGTTCGCCAGACATCACGGACTCCCCAGTGCACTGTGCACTTTTTGGATGGAACAATGTACTGGGGAGTTGAAGGAAAATACTTTTGTTAGAGTTGGGCATTTCTGCAGCCTATTATGCAGTCGCATAATCACTTCATGGGCCGTATTATATCGCAGAGTGAAGCAGCTATTTGGGCCATTTTTTATATCAATTTCGCGGCCAGTTATGCGACCGCATAACCATCTTGTGAGCCAGACTTTGATCGCATAATTAGCCTTGGAATTTTGTGGAGGGAGGTTCTGCGGGGAATTATACGACCGCAGAACAGGTCTGCGGGTCGCATAACGGCCGCAGAGTGAAGCAGGCTAGCCCAGTTCCGGAGGCCATTTTCTGCGGCCATTTCTCGGACCGCAAAATTATTATGTGGTCGCATACGCGATCGCAGATCCTGTCCCGAGGCTTTATTTTTGGGTTTTTATAACCCGACCCTAATTCGTTAAAACATATTCCATAGTCCATTTTGAGCAAATTTTCTGATAGTTTTAGAGTGAGAAAGAGTGCTTAGAGTGGTGGAGTAACCTTCAACCTATTATCCATCAATTCTTCCACAATAATTGAAGATTAAAAAGGAAAGTGTTCATCCTAAAGGTAAGAATCTATGCCCTAGCTCTTAATTTCTATCTACTAAAAAGGAGTAATTATCAAGACAATTTTTGGGTGTGGGAGTTGTTATCTTGCATGCATGTGTTATCAAATAATGTAGGAAGGTTGTGAGATAAAAATGGTAGATAATGGGTTGAGGATGATGGAATCTTTCGTAAAAGGTCCTTAAAAACCTTAATGTGCACCTAGTGTTTGATAATATGCTCAAATAAGCTAGAATCATGATCATCTTCCTAATTTTGGTTCAACTTGTTATATTTCTAAAATAGATTGAAGTTGCTAAGAATTCCGGGATGTTTTAAAGTTTAAGGAAGCTCAATTGCGGTACGTTGGCTAAACCCTTTTCTTAGAATCGAATACTACGGTGTTCATGTAAGTTATGTAAGACCCTAGTTGATCATTATGAAATCGGTTATCCCGAGTAATCTTGTGTTAGGAGATACATGTTCAATATGTGTTTCAAATGAATTTAATCATGCAATGTTATCTTTTGGGTATATATTCAAAGTGTGGGTTGTGTGTGTTATAAGTGTTACGATTTCAAGTTATGCTTGAGTGAAGGTTATCATGCCAAATTATGTGAATAAAATCTCTATATGTCTAATACTTACTTGCTCCCATATGTACCTAAATCCTTGAATTGAAGGGTCTTGTTGTCGATAATAGCAATGGTGTGTAAAAATGAAAAAAAGAGAGCATGAAATATGAAATTCGGCCAAGTTCCAAGAACGATATTATAATTGTGGCCATAAGTGTCGATGAATTGAATAGATATGAAGAAATTATGATGTGAGATGATTGATAGAAAAGGTAATGTCTCGGGTGAGATGTCCTAGCCGATCGGGCCGTGATCAGATGCCATGCCACACTGATGGTGGTGTTTGTGCTAGAAATTGTGATTGTGGCTAATGTCTCAAATGAGGTGGCCTAGTCAATCGGGCCGTGATCGGACGCCATGTCACACACATGGTGGTGATTGTGCTGGAAATTATGATTGTGGTTAATGTCTCAAAGAGACAGCCTAGCCGATCGGGCCGTTATCAAACTCCGTATAAAAGTACGGTGGTATTGTGAATAATGGTATATTGGAATTAAAGAGATCCCCGCCCAAAAACATGGAAAATGACTTGAAAACATATGTGATTCTTAACTTGATGTTTTGGTATTGTTTGAGGCTTCTATTGGTATCATGATATTCTTCCGTGTATTATTGTTAATTCTATTGAAATGGTATTTGGTTATACATACTAGTACTATTCGATAGTACTAACGTCCCTTTTGCCGGGAGCACTGCATCTTTAATGGATGCAGGTGGTTCCACAGCAGGTAGTATTGACCAGCGATAGCAGTACACCTTCCTCCTAGCAGACTTTGTGAGCCACACCTCATTCCAGGGTCATGTATCTTTTATACATTTTATTATCATGTTTTGAGGTATAGCTGAAGCCTTGTTGCAGGAACTATCATTGTACTCCTTTGTATCTTTTAGAGGCTCCGTAGACATTGTGTGGGTTGCATGTCGGTGATGGAGGAAGTCAAACAATTCATGTTTATGTTTGAATGAATCACTTCTTCCATTTTAGCCTATAAAAAGGTGTGTATTTTGAGATATTGAAAATGAAGAAACTAATAGAAATATTTTGGTATTGTCTTCATGATCTCCCTATTGCGTAACTAATTAATATGTGTCACCTCTTTTTCATGAGTGAGTTTGGGTAAAAAGTATCCAACAAGCTTTCTCGGCCGGGTTCACTCGGTTGAGCGCCAGCCGCGCTCCCTGAGTTTGGGGTGTGTCAGTGAGGTGATGCAAATCCACCTTAGGAGAATGCAAATCCACCTTAGGAGAATCTAGAAATCATAATTTTCAGTTCCCAAGTGCTCGACGAAATGCCAATCTTAGTTCTAATCCAAATTGTAGCCAACTAGCCATTGAAAAGCCTTCCACAACATCTAAGAAACAAGCCTGCAAAGTTTCAGACCAATCCACCATGGGATTTGATCTCCATGATCAATCAAAGTGCCCAGTTCTTCACCATTTGGCCGGAGAGGGTGTTCATGAAGTCCAATGGCCACAAGACCAATGCCAAATGATCCCTGTGGCTCAGGAGATTGTGTCTCACCCTTCAAATCTAATTTCCATCAAGTCAATCTCCACAACATTACAACAAGTGATTCTGCAGATTTGAAGTTGACAAATGTTCGACCAAATGACCAGATGAGTTCTGAGGATTTTCTAATCGATCATGTGGTTTTTCATACATCTCCAAGTAGTAAGGATGTCAATGGCTCAGGAAAATCACAAGTTCAAAGTGATGATCACACCTTATTTGCCACCCAGTCTGGCTGTCTGATGGAGCCTTGTGCTCTAGTTAATTCTGTAACTATTGTTGACCAAAACCTTGCTCCCAATACCTCAAATTCCTCTCCCACAATCCTCCTCCAATCCCATGATCCCAATAATAAAGGAACTGTAGCAACTACTGACTTACAAGTCCTAAGAAATGATGAACCAAAGTCCCAAGTGATCCTGCAGCAACCTAAAAAGCATGTCCCTAATCCCACAAATAGCCTTCCCAAGATATCATCTAACTTTGATAAACACACCAAGAAGACAACATCATAGATTAAAGTTCCAAAATCACCATCTGTTACTAATGTGGTAACCCCTTCAAATGCAAATATCACAGTTTCCAAAGACCAATCCAAAAAACACCAAACACCACTGAACCATCTCCTCCCACAATCATAGATTCCTATGCTACAAAGATCATCGCCAAATTTGAAGCAGAGAGAACACCAATTAACTTCACCCCACCAAAACTCACCACCAAACATGGCAGGCCTACTGTGGTTTTCATTAGAGAAGATTCCATGGGCACTATGGCTAATAGGTGCAAGTTCACTATGGTAGGGAAGTTCTCGAACACCATGCCTAAGATGGAAGTCATCAGAAGAAGTTTTGTAACCAAACAGAACTCAAGGGAGGAGTTAAGATTTCCCACTTCAACTTCAAGACTGTCTACATTGATTTAGACAATGAATATGACCATGCAACTGTGTGGAACAAGCAGTTCATGTACATCCAGGGCCAAATGATGAAAATTGAAGCTTGGACTCCTCTATTCAGCCTCAATGAAGACTCCCCAATTGTGCCAGTATGTATTGTCATTCCTGAGTTACCTTGGCACCTTTATTCCATGGAAATCCTCACTCCATTGCTGTCCCATGTGTGTAAGGCATTATTCCTTGATCTGGCCTCTTTTCAAAAGACAAGAGGCAGTGTTGCTAAAGTAAAAATGCAAATTTACTTGACCAAAGATAGAACTCAACATGTATGGCTGGGCTATGATAACAACCAAGATGAAAATGGTGATGGCCAGTGGTTAGAAATACAATATGAAAGTATTCCTGACTACTGCCTATATTGTAGACATCTTGATCATACAATTCATGTATGTCTAGAAAAAGCTAAGAAAGAAGAGATTCAAAAGAGTAAAGAAAATACATCAACCAATGGACCAAACATGCACCATGAATCATCCACAGCAGAAGCACAATCTTCACAGCATCCACCAAAACAACTGAGTAGGATCACACAGCAAAAGCAGATTACTCCTCAACAACAACAAGCCAGACACCAAAAGGCACCAGCACAGGGCAAGGAGGAACACCAGACTTCAGGGGAAAACCCTTCACAAGAGTAATGAAAAACACAGAAGAACATGAAATCCAAAGGAATTGCACAGAATAATGCTAAAAAGCTACAGGCAGTGTACATTGCTAAACAAACTAATGTTCAGCAGCAACAGAATCCGCCAAAAGATAATGCTCAAAAGGCCAATGCACCATCAGGTATGACTTCTATCAATCCTCCAGCCCAACTGAAGAGGAGTGCTGATTCTGGTGCCCAGAGTCAACCTAAGCCCCATATCACCCCTAGTATTTCTGTTGAGGAAGTCATTGGAGGAATGGATGTTGGTCAGGAGGAACTCGTAGGAACTAGAGATGGGGATCCAAAAATGGGGGCTTCCTCATGTCTTGCATGAGTGTGCTGAAGCACAAATGATTGAACCTAGGTTGGACTTAGCCACTGCTACCACTAATGATGTTGCTGGTCAGATCCCCTTGGTCAATGTTATTTCTGAGAAAGATCCTGAGCCTTAAATTCAAAGCAAAGCATTTGGTAAACAACAGGTCATGGACATACCACCACCAAAAAGCAAAAAGAAGAATAACCCCAGCCAAAAGAATAGAAGAACTCTAAACAAAAAGGAAATGGCCTAAAGAATTCAAAAGATTCTGAGATATTTCAAGAGGAAATAACCATTGAAGAGCACCGGTTTCCAGTTGACCCTGCTGAATTGCAACCCCTGCTTGTTGACAAAGGTGTCAATAGAAACCTCATTCCCACATCTAAAAAGAGATTGACTGTTTCTGAAGACAAATTGGCTTCTCTTAATCAGGAACAAAGACAACCAGAAAATGATGAGTATAGACTAATTCTCTCATAAGATGAACTAGAACATGGAAGTGAAGGAGAAGATGAATACAGTGAGGATGAACAACATTGTAATCTTCTTATCAAAGCCATCAATGGAGAGGTATATCAGGATCAGATAATTGAAAACCAAGGGTTGTCACCAAGGTATATACAACCATCACCAAAACTAACCAGAAGCAGAGCTGCAGTTGTCCCCAACACCAACCAACAGTCCAAAAAAAACTACCATTTCCTAATGATTAGTACAATATTTTGGAATGCAAGAGGTATCAGAACCTCTGGAGCCATCGAGAGACTCAGAATTCTAAAACAAATCCATAACCTCTCTTTCATTGTTTTACTAGAACCTTTCCTTGATTCCAAATACCTTGACTATTATAGAATGTATCTTGGTATGCAACATGAAGCTTCTAATGTCAACAATAAAATTTGGGTCTTCTGGAACGAGGACTTCAATAGCACAGTTCTAGACACTGATGAGCACAGCTGACTACTGAATTGAGGCATGTAGAAGTTGGGCAGTTTTTTCATATGACTGTCATCTACGCAAAATGCAAGCAAAGCATGAGAATTCCTTTATGGGACAATTTAAGGCACGAATCCTCTTGTGATGTGCCTTGGTGATTTCAATGTCATTGCAACTGTGGATGAAAAGATAGGAGGCATCCCTTACCAAATGAACAAAAGTATTGAATTCTTTATCATGATTGAGGATTGTGGGCCGACAGATCTGGGCTTCTATGGTCCAAGGTACACCTGGTCTAATAAGATGGGTCCATGCTCCATTGTTTGGAAAAGATTAGATAGAGGATTTGCTAATGGTAATTGGTTAGCTTCCTTTCTTGCCACCACAATCACTCACCTGGCTGCTACTGGATCAGAATGTTCTCCTCTGCTAATGGAGATACATGTGAGATAAGATGCCAATCAGAAATACTTCAAGTTCCTTAACTGTTGGGTAGACAATGATACTTTTTTGCCTCTAGTTCAGAAGACCTGGGAAATGGACCTTACAGGAAACCCCATGGACCTTTCATTAAAAACTTAAAGCCACTTCCAAAGCTTTGAGTAAATGGTCTAGGAAACAATATGGAGACATTTTCCAAAGACCAAAGGAATTTGAACAGAAAGTGAAAGATGCTGAAGAAAAATGGTTGAATTCCAATGACCCTGCTGACAGAGCAATTCTCCATGAAATTCAAGCTCAATATGTAAGACACCTGAAAGTTGAAGAGGCTGTCCTTAAGCAGAAAACTCAACTGCAATGGTTTAAGGAGGGTGATGCAAACAAAATATATTTTCACAATCTCATAAGAGGAAGAAGAAGGATTGAGGAAGGTAATTGGATTCATGGTGATGAACAGATTGGTGATGCTGCTTGCCAATATTTTGAAGACTTATTCACAGAAACCAATGGTACCATTAGAGAAGATCTCCTCAACTGCATTCCAACCATTCTCATCCATGAAGACAATGAAAAACTCATCAAAGACCCTACTATCCAGGAAATTAAGAAGGTGGTCTTCTCAATGAACCTCACAAGTGTTGCTGGGCCAGATGGCATGAATGGTAAGTTCTACCAATCATGTTGGGATATTATCAAAGTTGATCTGCTCAAAGTTGTGTTGGCCTTTTTTAGTGGAAGCCGGGGAACTAACGGTGTTATTAATTGCATCTAAAAGAAGTTCTAGAATTCTTAGTGTAGTCAATTTTCTTCATTTTAAACCACATACATTGAAATTTTAACGTTTGTAGTCTTGGGTGTTACAGGTTCTTGCCTAGGAACTCCTCAAGAACTGGTGAATTGTTTGAATATATATCAGATCCTGAGAAAATTTTCAAGGCAATGAATCGTGCAAATAAGAAAGGCAAACAACAACAAAACTCGACGGAACAAATCAAACCAGACATGGATGACATAATAGAAAATCCAATCAACAACAGAAACAATGTGAATGAACCAAACAACCAGGGTGTGGTGCCTCTTGTACCAGAAGCAGCATTATATGATTGGGCACAACCCACCACTGATAATCTGGCAACCGCAATTGATGTCCCTTAGATACAAGCGGAATCATTTGAAATCACAAACAACATGCTACATTTGTTGCAGAACAAGGTACTGTTCTCAGGGTCACACATTGAAGATCCTCAACAACATCTGAAGAATTTCCTGTCGATATGTGTCACGCGAAGGCAACCTAATGTGACGCCGGAAGCAATAAAGTTGTTGTTGTTTCCATTCTCGGTGATAGGAAAAGCTCAGACTTGATATACAGTTAGCCATGTTTGACATCTATTACTATAGCTTGGACCTCTTTTCCATAGCTACCACCCAACTTCTTTGGTAAGGAATATGTATTCTCTTTAGCAGTGAAGTTAAAAAGTCATTACACATACATGTGGCTACACAGAATGGAACTAGGCCTAGTTGTGTGAAGGCTAAAGTTGTGATTGATTTGTTAGCATAATTGCCTAACAAAATTAAAATTGTAGAAAATGATGATGAAACTATGAAGGAGGAACCAAAATTGATAAGAAGTAGGTATGATCACATGCTTAAATACTGAAAGACTTGTAAGTAATAGGGATATACTAAAGGTGAATACTGGATTATTCATCCAGAATTGCACAAGTTGTTTTAGGATTAGGAAGATGATATGGGGAGGATAAAGTAGATTACAAGCACTGCTGCAAATTAAACTAGGATTCTTACAAGTGGAAAGGTGGTTAAGAAGCATGTTACTAACCAAGCCAAGCAGAAATGGATGCGAAGGAGAAGTAAATATCATAGAGATATGAGAGGAAGTGTGATAAAGATTGGAAAGGAACAAGTTTCTTGTTATGGAAATGGTAATGTTGCCACAAAAAAATCATTTGATGTGTTAGCTAAGGATGGTGAAGTTAAGGTTCAGAAGAAGGAGAAGTAGGCTAAGCTTGACACACCTAATCCAAAAGGAACTGAAATCCTAGTTTCTACTTCGAAGAAACCAG
This sequence comes from Nicotiana knightiana, assembly GCA_005239525.1. Lineage (NCBI taxonomy): Eukaryota > Viridiplantae > Streptophyta > Magnoliopsida > Solanales > Solanaceae > Nicotiana > Nicotiana knightiana. Next base: position 44,233 of record ML391725.1, read on the forward strand.
GGACTCCGAAGAGAGAAAGGATTGAAGAAACTAATCCTAAAGCTACTTGGAATGGGAAAGATGGAGTTAAGGTGACTACAAAAGACTATATAAATAATTTCTTTTGGAATATTAAAGAACCTCAACAGGTTACTACGAATAGATCATGCCATGAAATACCAACTCAAACTGCAGAGGATTCTATGAAGAAGAACAAAAGAGAGGTTGTGTACGATAATATTAGTACTTCTTGGATTTATCAAGTTGAGGCAATGTAGGATATTAATATGAAAAATAATATTGGGAATGACAAGGAGAAGGAAGGTAACAAGAAAGAACAATCAAAGGGGGAAATTGTTTTGCCGGCTACTATAAACCCTAGCCCCCAGTCCAGATACTGTTTTGAAATAGGATAAGGTTGAGTGTCACGATCCAAAATCCGTCCTTAAGAGTTGTGATGGCACCTGGTCTCTAGGACTAGGTAACCCTAATATTTACTGAATTAATAACAGATTTTAACCAATCAACTATTCAACATGAACTAGAAATTTATATACAAGCCAACAATCCAAAGTAAATATATAACATCCCAAAACCGGTAGTACAAGTCATAAGCTTTGTTGTGTTCACTAAAAGATCTAAAAAAGTAATTATTCTGGAATAGAAATAAACAGTACAAAGTAAAACTTTAGAAGGTGACTCTGAGGCTTGCGAACGCGACGGCAGGTATACCTTGAAGTCTCTGCCACAACTCACAATCAGCTAACTGATGACCAGCGCACTCCGAAGTACCTGGATCTACACAAAAATACGCAGCTAGCGTAGCATGAGTACACCACAGAGATACCCATTAAGTATCAAGACTAACCTCGGTGGAGTAGTGACAATGAACAGTCAAGACACGTACTAGACATAATAACCTATACAAATATGAATATAAACTAAGCCAACTCTTGGTCAAACTTCTCAACTTTCCAACTTTCGCCAATTCAAGTCAAAATGACCTATGGACTTCTAAATCAATATCTGGACATACTCTTAAGTACAAAATTACCATAGAAACCATCAATACTCCATTTTGAAGTTATTTACACATAAGTCAACATCTAGTTAACTCTTTTAACTTAGGCTTCTAACCTTGGGACTAAGTGTCCCAATTCATTCCGAAATATCCCCGGAACCAACCAACACCCCGACAAGTCCACAACAGCAAACGAACATAAAATAAGCAATAAAAAGGAAGACGGCTCTACAATACTCAAAATAATTGCCCGGGTCGTTACAATAACTTAGGAACTAGTAGTACAAGTCATGAACCACTAAGACTTTAATTTATAAGATGGTATGAAATAAATACAACATTCATTTGGAATGTACATAGCAAATTACAAATCTAAAACTACCAAGGACAAGCGATAGCTATATTCAAAAGTAAGTACATCTTCAATACTAGCTCCCGTCATCCACAACATCTCAGCTCCAAGATCTGCACAAAAGGTGAAGAAGTGTACAACTAACCCCATATACTCAACAAGTATCATAACTAACTTTGACGAGGTAATAAAAGCAATAATGTTAAATGATACTCGCAAATCACCAGTACAATTCATAAATCAAACAAGTACAGAACAGTAATATGATAAAATCATGAAATCACAAAATAAAATCACTTTGTTACTCAAAATTTTCTTAACATACTCTGCTCAGTCAGCAATCCAGCTTATAAGGAAGATACGCAGATGAATCATGTAACAGCCAAAGAAATTGCAAGTAAAGATGAAGCGCAAAAATCAAATATCAATCTATTGTGGCGCGCACTCCGATCCTGATATAAATCATATCACGCCTCTATGGCCCACATCAAAATCTCAGTAATACAACCAAACCAATGATCAGCTCTCATAGAGCCTACATCAACAAGAAACCCATCGGTTACTCATAATCCGTGTGTACACCATCAAGAAGAAACATGAGAGGTTGACTCTAGGGGGATGGAGCCATATCCACACGATGCACGAACAACTCACGTGTTGCACGGATAATTCACGTACTAATAATATCAACTGCACGGACAACTCACATGCTGCATGGATAACTCACGTGCCAATAACATCAATTCCTCCACACAAAGTTAGGCAAGATACTTTCCTCAAAAGCCCTCAATCAATACTCTAAAATAGATTTTCCTTTACAATTCTCCTCTGCTAGGCTCAAATCAAACATAATTGACTTAATAATATCAAATAATGCAAGAGAAATCAATTCCAGTAAATGAAGCTATGGTCTTTGCATAATTCCTCAAACGTCAACCCAGGACCCGTTCGGTCAAAACCCAGGTCCAAGATTCTAAATAACCATAACCCTACGTGTCCATATATTTGTTTTGTTTCAAACTTCGAGTACAAATCGACTCTCAAAACTCAAATTCTCATTTTTCAAAACATAGATAAGGTTTCTCAAATTTTCACTTTGATTTTCACAATTTGATGTTAGATCTCATGTATAATCATGTAAACTAGTTGGAAATTGATAAAAATCACTTACCCAATGATTGTAGATGAAAATACCTTTTCAAAATTGCCTCCTACCGACTCTAGGGCTCAAAGATATGAAAATGAGACCAAAATCACGTCCTTCAGCTTATATGTCTAGTCACAAATGCGACCTGGGGTTCGCAAATGAGATTAATGGAGAATATTTTATAGCACTTAATACGATGCACTTTACCAAAGAATATGCATTCATGCATGCCGTTACATATCCTTCAATGGCCTCATAATTGGTATTGAAGAGGGGTTTGATCCTAGGACCTTATTCTCTAAGTGTAGCTATAAAAGTGAGTTCTATTATCATTTTAGAGGGACGATTTTTCTGGAAAACTTATCCTATGACCGATTCAAAGCTTTACACAATTTTATCTTCTTACTCCTTGATTTCATTGTTGTTGTGCCCGAAAGCGCTGCTCCCGAAATTACTATTTCTGCGATTTTGTCTTCGTTTCAAGACTAAGTATTGCGTATTTTTTCAATTCTTTTATTATTTCATAATTGAATTAATTCACTTGTCTAGAAATCAACATTTTACGGGTAAACAATATCAAACGTCTATAATTTGCATCTGTGTTGTTATAACATGGTAACAAGTGTAACTGTGTTTTAGTTTCTGCAGTAGACTATTATGAAAAATATTATGTTGTGTTGGCCTTTTAAGTTTATCATTGAATTTAATTTTCATCCATTTGGATATGATTTCCTTTACTTTCTTCCTTTTAGGTGTTATTTAAATTTCTTCAGATACAACTGAACTTGTTCTGGAATAAATACATTCAGCTCTTTAGTTTTTTCATATTTCTAGAAAATTCATTCAGCAGGACTTTAGATTTTATTTAATTTACTTTTTAATCTCTTTGGCTTCTGCAAGGAGAATATTTCCTAAAAGCCTTTACAAACTTGATATATCAATAAGGCGATGATAATTTTGCAAAAGATATGGCAATTTATGTGATTACTGATTTTCCGAATTGCAATAATTAACCATAAAACGGAAGTTGTTTTTCTTGAGCCCCCTGGTCAAATTTTGCATGTTATTGTTTGGGTGCTTATTTTAGTCCATAAAGTGACTTAACAAGTTGACACACCTTCTTTCTTTTTCAGAAATCACAAACTATTGGTTTTTCCATGTGAATTTCCTCCTCCAAATAACAATTTTAAAAGGGTGCCTTCACATCCATTTGATGGATTTCAAGGCTGTATACTGTAGACAATGCTAATAACATTCATATGTACGCAGTACTCGTAACTGACAAATGTATGTCAAAATAGTCAGGACATTCTCTGTCACGCCCCAAAACCAAGGAGTGTGATCGGCACTCAGCCGAGTAAACCCGACTGAGCAAGCCTGTTAGGTTTCACTCTACCCAAACTAGTTCATGAATAACAAGGAGATGAACTCCATAAATCCTACTTTATGCGCATTACATTGACAATTTTCATTCTCGTCTTTCATTAACAGTTACAACCATAACCAAATTATTACAATTAATAGATACGAAGGAAACATTTTTTTTTTTGCCAAATAACAACATTTCTAGTTCAATTTTTCAATACCCGACACCACCCACAATCTGTCTATGGAGCCTCTAAATACAATTGATGGACCACATGGGAATGCAGGCAATAAGTCCCCGGATATACCTAAAAAAATGTAACAACATAAGCAAAACGAGAATGACATATTCTATACATAACCCCGGAAAGAAATAGGGCTCACCAAGACTGCTGTGGGAGAAAGAGAAGGCACGGCTACCTGCGATCAGCGCTACCAGCTACAGAGCCACCTACATCTATTAAAAGATATAGCGCCCCCGGAAAAAGGGACGTTAGTACCATAGAATAGTACTAGTATGAATGAACAAACACTGCTCTAAGTAGAATAAACATTAAGCCAATAAAAGTCAGCCATAGAAACCAAGCAATGATGCACAGAATTACAGAGAACACAAGTAAGGATCTCATAGTTTCTTATTCCGATTTCATTCACCCTTATTACTCCTTGTTGCGGCATGCAACCCGATCCCACCAGTCCATCCTTATCACCCCTCAATATATCACCCTTATTTCTCCTGTTGCGATGCGCAACCCGATCCCACCTGTCCACCCTTATTACTCCTTGTTGCGGCATGCAACCCGATCCCACCAGACAATCATATTTTACCCTTATTCCTCCTCAACATATCGCCCTTATTCCTCTTGTTGCGACACGCAACCCGATCCCACCGGACAATCACATTTCACCCTTATTCCTCTTGTTGTGCCGTACAACCCGATCCCACCGTACATAGTTTAAATCCACAACAACAAAGCAACAACTCAATTACAAGAATTTCTACCACCAAGAGTATGAGTACATTTCAACCGGAGAATCACGTGAAATCAAAGGGCGCACAACAACTTTTACAAAAACAATGAGACATGTAAGGCACGTCATAACCATTTAATTTAATTAATCAGTTCAGATTTCTTTCCCATCATTTATTACATGAGCTTTGGCACTTGGACGCGTTTTACAATTCGAGTTTGTTTCCCTTTTCATTCGTTCAATAGCATTTTCCTTCATAGTAACAAGAATCGACATATAATGATTTGTACATATAACAAAAGGAGCATGAAAAATCATAATTTATATTTTCATGTAGCACAGTGACATGGTAGACAACTAGAACAATTGGGGAACAAAAATCTTCCAACTTAACACATTGAGACAATCAATTCACGTAGGATCAAAAAAAGGGACTCATACCATATATTCGAGCACAAATGAGTTCATTCTATGAAGATTAGAGTTAGCCATACATACCTTAAAAAGCTTTTCCTTAAGTTTTTATAATACACCAACACCTCTAGCAATAACAATCTATAAGGAGATAGCAGAAATCGATTAATGATTAAGAAGATTACCTGTGGTGTAACTTTCTTAGGAATTTCATCAAACACCTAACATGTGAAGTAGACTACAAGGTCTGAAAATGGCAGTTCCTTCTCCCCTCAACCAAGTTTAACAGGAACTACCCAAATTAGTTCATTAATCCCACATACTATAGATTAGTGTCACATGCATGGCTCATTTCTAACCCCACAATATATTTTGGAACTGATAATCTCTTATATGAAATCTTGGAAGTAGGACTTACCCGGATGGAGGACAATCTAGTGGTTATCTTCCTTGATTCTTGAAGACTTGAGCAAGATTTGGTGGTTGGAAAGCTAGGTTCCCTCTTTCTCTCTCTAAAATTCTCTCACCTCTCTCTAGATTTAGTATAAAATAGCCCCAATGAAGTCCCAAGGCTTTTTTATCAAAGTGGGTTCAGATATGAAAATTTCCAAAAATGACCCCCGAATTCAATTATGTGGTGCAATTATACTATACCGTAATCGAAATTTGGGCAGCATTCTTCAACATGCGACAGCATAATGTTTTGTCCGGCTCTGCTTCATTATGCAACGCAAATGCGGTCCGCGAAGTCATTTTGCGATCGCGAAATTGATCGCAAATCCAGCCTTTGGTAATTTGATCATAACTTTGTGTAGGAATGTCCAAATGACAAACAGTTTGAAGCGTTAGAAACTAGACTCGAATATATTTCATTTGGAAGGTTATTCATCACATAAAACCTTATATATGTATAATATATGGAATTTTAACCTATTATGAAATTTTCCAATTTGACTTAGACTTAGGCCTCTCCTTGGACCCCACATTACTTATTATATGACTTATACACTTATTTACCATATCCAATTCATTTTTATCATATTAAATATTATAATTAGCCTACCTAGCACCCTGAAATCCTAAATTACTTAGCAAAAATTTTCCAGGGCCTTACATTCTCCCTCGCTTAGGATCATTCGTCCTCGAATGAGAGGTGGAGTCCGCCCCAAACACATAACATAACATATCTCTTTTCTAACCTACCTCAAGTCCCTAAATTTTGACTAACTCCCAAATTTTTCAGAAATTTCGGCAGCATCCCCTTTGTAACTAGGCATATCCACCTGCCAGAGAACTACCAAAACCATCCCAACAACACATCCACGACTCGACAAAGCACCGTAATGTATATATCCCTAACACTAATCTCAGCATTACAAGCACTACCTTATCATAATAATACCTGAACATGGACTGCTCATTTTAAAATAATAACACCTATAAGGTACCTTTCAATTCAAAACCAATTGTTATACAATCAAGAGAAAATATTTTCTTTCCACGACACTTTCGGCCTTCGAGGTGACTTCTTAGACTTACATACTTCGCCATAACACATTCACGGAAACAATCTCAACCCCCAAACTTATCTAACAAGGATGACAACTAGATACCTCGCATAAGCTAACTATCCATTAACTTCACCTTCAATAATTTCCACCGGAATGATACACAAAGGATCTCCAACTACCTTCTTAGGCATAGACATATGAAAACACAAAATACATGGGGACAACTACGGGGAAACATCATACTCCTAGTGCGGCCTAATGGGAAATGCACTTATGTACCCTTCATTATCAATTCACATAACATCTTCAGGGAAAATTATGGAGAACAACTTGTTCACCCTCCTAAATTCTAAATCTCTACGCGAACACCTACACTAAACCTTTGATGACCTTCAACGATTACTCTAAGATGTGCTATCATAAATTGACCATAAAATTACCTATCGAATATATGTGATCACAGGGTGATGCTTCCTCTTTGACACATTTGAACCTTTAATACCAAATAGATCTAATACAATGAGGAGCAATGGAGTTCAATATTGGGCTGGAATTATTCAAGAATCCATTAGTGTGTTGAGTAGAGTATTTCATGAGGTTATATGCTAAGAGACCCGAAGATTACTACTAACAATGTTGACGTTGTTAATCATTGTGACGACATCAATTTTTAGACAAATGAAGCATAAAGGCAACTAGCACGCATGGGAACCATGTATGTGATCCTGAGATCTAAAAGAAGTGGGTCTTTCTAGACATGAGTACACGGTAGGCATGATTGGGAGGATGAAGACGCCAGTATCAGTTATCCTTGGGAGGCTACGAATTATGCAAGGGATAGTAACAATTGTTCCTTTCCATACATGCCTTGCCTGATGATAGTAAGCTCTACGGAGGAGCAATCAAGTATGTTAAACCGGTTGTCTCCATGGGTGTAAGGAAAGTTAGTTTAGCTCAAAATGGTAAGATTCTTGCAACATGGATGTGATAGAGTCTGCAAAAGAATCACATGAAGTTGACTTATACTCCTAACATTAACTAACACAAGGAATCTATGCCACATGCGCATTAGGGTGAAAAAGAAGTCAAACACATATGAGATTACAATAATCCAAACAGCTTAAACCTTCCCGATGATTGACCCGAGGTAAATAAAGATACGACAATAAATCTTCTGAATCAGTATGCTTATGGTATGTGCAAAAACATGGAAGCATCTATTCTCAACCCTTTATGAGTGAAACCATATAGCTAGGACATCTTAATATGGGGATGAAATCATGTATTGGTTAGAGGGGTCTTAATGGTTAACATGATGGTCCGGGAGGGGGGGACAAATAAAACTCCTATCCACCTAAGGAGGTGGAATGCCAAGGGTAGAAAAACTCCCTGCACATGACAATGACGTAATCAATGATTCTAGAAGCCGAGTGCGCAAAGGCAACGGAACCCAACGAGACAGTATAAAATAATCATGGAAGGTTTGCAGATGTTCATAATGAGTTCTCCATAGACCTTGACTCGAGATGTATCTAGATGCTAATGAAAGACAGGAAAACATAAGAAGTAGGCATTGTGCTTGGATATCCCCCAAAGGTGAATTTGGTCTTGACGGAGAGCCTATTAAGGGTCTTTATGATAAAGGAAGTGTTATAGTGACACATAGGAAGACACGTTCTCTCCTAGTTATCGAACACGTGTTGGAAAACTAGCTCAATGAATTCACTAACTGAGGAACACAATTAACTCCCAACTGCAATTAACACATGTTGTGGAGGTGTAAAGAGAAGATAAATATTTCTTATGTGCTAGACAAGCTCCTGCTATATTAACTCCCAACTGTAATACAAGACCACGTCACGGGCAATCACAATACTAGGAACAAAGTGAGCTACTTACTACGGGATGTCCCAAGCGGGCACAGAAGTTATACTAAAATGGCGACACAAGATCTTCCTATGAAGGGGATGTGAGGATCCCAATTTTCGGAGAGACTTTATGCACACGGTGACCATTTCGATTGACATGCACTCATATGATAGGTGTTAATACATGCTCTTATGTTACTAGACAGTGAGAAGGTTTCACGATGATATTTGCAAGAGAGCAGAGTGATTATTCAAACCATAGAAGCGATATACACCCGTGATAAGAAGAGTGACTCAAGAAGGATCGCAAAGTTGGGATGCTTTACATGGAACTTGACACCACATAGGTAAAACTTACGACGGTGCATGAATAGGAACAAGTGAGCATATGTTGTCCATTTAAATAGAATGATTTTGTAAGAAATTCATCGGGTATAGTACCTTGTTGAGAATTTAGGAAAGCAAGTGGGAAGCATTAGTCCTAGAGTTACAACTCAATCCAAGGACATAATTATAGAACTTAATTCCACAAGTGAATGTAAATAAGAGAACTGGGGATAGAGTGGATTCACGAATAATACGTCTCATTCAAGGAGTATGTTCATGCAATGTTTTGTGATTCAACATCTTGTTAAACCGTGTCTATGAGAAAATCTTCGACATGATAGAACATATACAACAAGTAAAATTTTTGTGTTGTTCATAATGATGTACTAAGGAGTGACTTACTTGGTGACTTTAGGTTGATAGGGAAATAACTTAATCGATGCCCCTCGACTCCACATCCCTAACGTATGCTGGTAACATATTGATACACTATACTATATGATCTGGTGGTGCAGTGACATTGATAAGAACAAGGGTACTCCCCTTAACACCAAGTTCTACCAATCCCTCCATGGCTCGATACATTTTTCTAAAAAACTCTTGGGCAATCTCCCTCGGATTTAATGGTGGGGTCATTCCCTCCTTACTGTTTAGTCATGAATTACTCATCCTGAGATTGAGGCATAGCAAGGAAATTAGCTCCCTATCTTGAGTTCTACCGCACGATCTAGAGTAGCAAAGAAGGGTGAAATTCCTAAATGTCCAAAGTAGCCTCCTAATTATATATGTGGTCGACAACACACCGATAACAAGGACTCTACTAGACACGGATCTAAGACATCCTAGGACACTTTAAAACCTTAGGCTCTGATACCAAGTTTTTCATGCCCCAAAACCAAAGAGCGCGACCGACGCTCAGCCGAGTAAACCCGACTGAGCAAGCCTGTTAGATTTTACTCTACCCAAACTAGTTCATGAATAATAAGGAGATGAACTCATAAATCCTACTTTATGCGCATTACATTGGCAATTTTCATTCTCGTCTTTCATTAACAGTTACAACCATACAAACCAAATTATTACAATTAATAGATACGAAGGAAATATTTTTTTTTTGCCATATAACAACATTTCTAGTTCAATTTTTCAATACCCGACACCACCCACAGTCTGTCTATGGAGCCTCTAAATACAACTAATGGACCACATGGGAATGCCGGCAACAAGGCCCCGGATATACCTCAAAAATGTAACAACAGAAGAAAAACGAGAATGATATATTCTATGCATAACCCCGGAAATAAATTGGGCTCAAGATTGTTGTGGGAGAAAGAGAAGGCACGGCTACCTGCGATCAGCGCTACCAGCTACAGATCCACCTATATCCATTAAAAGATGTAGCGCCCCCGGCAAAAAGAATGTTAGTACCATCGAATAGTACTAGTATGAATGAACAAACACTACTCTAAGTAGAATGAACAGTAAGCCAATAAAAGTCAGTCATAGAAATCAAGCAATGATGCACAGAATTATAGAGAACACAAGTAAGGATCTCATAGTTTCTTATTCCGTTTTCACTCACCCTTATTAGTCCTTGTTGCAGCGTGCAATCCGATCCCACCAGCTATTTGCCGTCCTTTCAACTTCTCCAATACGCTTAGAAAAACCTCTATAAATATTCCAACCCTTCTTTTTTCAAATTTTCACCCTTTGCAACATCTTCAAATATCCATTTAGCAGCTTCTGCGCTCATCTCTTTGCCAGTTTTATTCTCCTTATTTTGAAATTTTAACATAGTCATGGTCAAAACTTCTAAGATGGTTCCTTAAAAAAGAGAAACCCCTTCCTCTTCATACTCGTCTAAGAGCGAAACGTCAGTTCCTCCTCGTGATGAGGAGTGCCTCCCCGGACCCTGTGAAACATCATCTAATTTTAAGGCTGATAAATCTTCCTCGGTAGCAGGCCGATGCGATCCCATGTCTCGATATGTTAGTCTGATAACCGATATTGAAAAGGCGAAGGTTGATTGCCATTGGGAGGAGGCGGTGCAAGTGAAGATCCCTCCATCTGAAGGAGATATGGCTATCTATAGAGCTGGTCGGGCCATTCCTTAGCGTAGAGAAGATATCTGGAAGATATTCATTCATGTGGCAGATAAATTTTGATGTTGTGAAATGCTTCACCAATTCTTCGTTTCCATGAATTCGAGTCCAAGCAACTTCACATATATGTTATATTTTTTAGGCAAAAATTCCCGTGGAGTATTAATATCCTCCCACTTGAAGTTATTGAGTGCTTTCCTAATTTCAGGGGCAACACACCTTGTTGTGACATTGGAAAAAGCTTAGCCCAAACTGTTCTCAGTCGAAAAATCCATTAGTGAGATGTTGGAAAATAATCTGAAGCGAATTGGCACTGTCAAAGAGATGCTACTGATGCTCAGAAGGAATTGAGGGGGGGGGGGGCTTTCGATCGAGAGCGAAGAAGCAATGAGTATGCTCGGTGAAGATCTCGGAGGGAGACCCTCGAGGAGATTCGGGATAAGAGCTCTGATCTCTCGATGGAGATAGAGTAGGCTAAGGCAGACAAGATTGGTGTTAAGTTCCTCCTTTCTACCGACGATGAAGTCGATGCTGAAGACGAGGCTGATGAGGATGCTAGTCCCGAGGGGGTTGATGAAGGCAAAGTCCCCGAGGGAAAATACAAAGTCCCAGATGATAACGATAGACTAGGTTTTCTTTTGGTAAAAGGATCCTTGTGGGAGTGTTTTAAATTTACCTTTGTACCACCATTTATATAAAGAGATCTTTCGTCTTGTTTTTGCATAAATTTTTGCCTTGACTTTGTCTTTGCCTTTGTGGTTTGAATTTTTATGTTTGCCGTTGAGGTCTTATAAGCTTGATTTTTCCTCATCGAGGTCTTATGATTAGTCATCGAGCGAGATGACCTCGGCCTTCATATCGAGGGTATGCCCTTTTACGGGTCTTATAAGTTCTATATTATGGCATTGGCCTTGATATCAGGGCTATGCCCTTTTAGGGTTTTGCAGATGTGGTGTTTCCTCATTGAGGTCTTATAAATTGGCCCTTAGGCTCTTTAGCTCGGGCCCTGAGGCTCCGTGAATCGGTCTTGAGGCTCTGTAGGTTAGCCTTGAGTCTCTTTATGTTGGCCCTGAGGCTCTTTAGGCTGGGACTTAGGCTCTTACGCGTTGGACCTTAGGCTTTTTATATTGGGTCGATGCGACCTCTAGTAAGGCTATAGTTTTCCCTCATTTTGGCTAAAGACTTTTGAAGTTCTGATTATGCCTTGGCATGTTTTGTGTTTGTCTGACTCTTCGACGGCTTAAACGAGAACCCCGATTATGAGTCGATATGTGATGATGGTTGAGTATCTCGGGGGGTTCTCTTGAAGGCTAATTTTCGAAGCCTTTTTATTGAAGGCTGATTGTTTCGAAGCCTTTTTTATTGTTTCAAGTTGATGTGATCGAAGCTCTTTTGCTTATTCTGAGGGTAGCCTAATTAACCAGTTCTTTTCGAAGTATTTTCAAAATATTTGAAGGCCTTTAGTTTTATGGCGGCGTTCGGACGTCTCCGAGCCGTGTTATTTCGGCCGAAGCCTTTTAATATGACCTTAGTCTTTATGTTCGATCGTAGACTTTAGTCCCCGGGTAAGATGGTCTCGGCGTCTGTATTCGAGGGTATGCCTTTTTGGGGGTCTTACAAGTTCGAATATATGGCCTTGGGCGCAATATCGGGGTTATGCCTTTTTAAGGTCTTGTAAATTTGGTCATGCCTCGTTGAGGTCTTACAGGTTCGATGTCGCCTCGTCGAGGGCTTACTAGCTCGAAGTTGCCTCATTGAGGTCTTATGAATTTGAGTATGGCTCGTTGAGGTCTTATAAGTTTTATTTCCCTCGTTGAGGTCTTATAATTTTAATGTATGCCTCGTTGAGGTCTTATAAGTTTGATGTATGCCTCGTTAAGGTCATATAAGTTTGATGTATGCCTTGTTGAGGTCTTATAAGTTTGATGTATGCCTCGTTGAGGTCTTATAAGTTTGATGTATGCCTCATTGAGGTCATATAAGTTTGATGTATGCCTCTTTGAGGTCTTATAAGTTTGATGTATGCCTCGTTGAGGTCTTATAAGTTTGATGTATGCCTCGTTGAGGTCTTATAAGTTTGAGTCTCTGATGAATTGATAAGTTGACTGTCGATGACAGTCCCCGAGTGTTCGAGAGTATTTGGCCCTTGAGCCGTTTCATGCAAGAATAGTAAACTTCTTTGAGGCACAAAGTGTTTTGATGAACAAGGATGCTTCTTCGATTACTTCATATATGCGTACATGCTTTTGCCATTTGGGGACTCGACTATACACAGACATGGCTCATTCGACCGTTTGGACCGATACAACGTTCTCCTATTGAGGCCCTCTTTGGCATAACTTTGTTTCTTTAAAAAGGTGACCTCCGAGGGTGAATGCTCCCCAGTATTCGAGGTTGATTGAAAAGAATCCTTGAATATTTGTTGAGTTTTCCTTAGGTAGAATATAGGTGTTGCCTCGTTAAAAACCTTGTCGGTAAAACCCATTCGGGATAAAACCCGATCCAAGGGAAAAGGAGTGCAATGCATGCTTTAAAACCGAAGGTCTTTGAGCCGAAGGGTGATTCGATTCCTCTCAATCGAACACCTACAAGAAGTTAGTATGAAGTGTAGATGGAAAAAAAGGGGGAAGGTTATACCTTAGCAATAATAGCGTCTGAGCCTTGATATATTCCAATTGCTTGGTAGTTGTTCACCTTCCATGGTGACGAGTTTGTAGGACCCTTTTCCTACTACTCCTAGGACGCGGTACGGTCCTTCCCAGCTAGGGCCTAGCTTCCCTTCATTTGGGTTTCGAGTGTTGAGAGTGACTTTCCTTAGGATTAAGTCCTCGACTCCAAAGTATCGGAGGTTTGTCCTCCTATTATATTACCTTTTGATCCTTTGTTTTTGGGCGGCCATTCGGACCAGTGCGGCCTCTAGTTTTTCATCTAGTAGTTCGAGGGCAGTAGTCATGGCCTCATTTTTTGAGTCCTTAGTGGCATGTTGAAATCTGGTGCTCGGTTCCCCGACCTCGACCGGTATCAAAGCCTCGTACCCGTATACCAAAGAGAATGGGGTCTCTCCTGTGCTTGACTTCGAAGTTGTTCGATATGCCCATAATACCTCGGGCAGCACTTCTCTCCATTTTCCTTTCGCATTTTCCAGCTTCTTTTTCAAGTTTTGAATGATGTTTTTGTTGGTGGACTCGGCTTGGCCATTTGCACTCAGGTGGTAAGGCATCGATAGGATTCTTTTGATTTTATGATCTTCGAGGAATTTCGTCACCTTACTGTCAATGAATTGCTTCCCATTATCACACGTGATCTCGGAGGGAATTCCGAATCAACATATGATGCGGACCCAAATGAAGTCAATGACTTCTTTTTCTCTTATTTTCTCGAAGGCCTGTGCTTCAACCCATTTCAAGTAGTAAGTCAGAAATAAAATAAATCTGGCTTTAGCTGGCACGGTTGGTAGGGGGCAACGATGTCCATCCCCCACTTCATGAACGGCCATGGGGATAAGACTGAGTGTAGTTGTTCGCCGGGTTGGTGATTCATTGGTGCAAATCTTTGTCACTTGTCACATCTTCGAACGAATTCCTTGGTGTCTTTCTCCATACTATCCCAATAGTACACTACTTTGATCACCTTTCGAACTAAAGCATCAGCACCGGAGTGGTTTCCACAAGTGCCTTCATGGATTTCTCGAAGCACATAGTCGGTGTCCCCCGGTCCCAAACACACTGCTAGAGGCCCATCGAACGTCCTTCTGTATAGTGTTCCATTCTCGTCGAGTGAAAATTGGGCTGCTTTGGCTCGAAGGGCCCTCAAATCTTTTGGGTCTGTGGGAAGCTTCCCACTTCTCAAATAGTCGATGTATTTGTTCCTCTAGTCCCATGTTAGACTTGTTGAGTTGATCTCGGCATGACCTTCTTCAATCATTGATTTGGATAGTTGCACGACAGCCTCCGGGAGTACGTCATCTTCTTCGGCGAACGATCCCAGGTTTGCGAGTGCATCGACCTTGCTGTTTTGTTCCCGAGGCACGTGGACCAGAGTTCATTCTTTGAAGCGATGAAACGTCACTTGAAGCTTGTCTAAGTATCTCTGCATCCTACCTTCCCGAACCTCAAAGCTCCTGTTTACTTGGTTTACAACCAGAAATGAGTAACATTTTGCTTCGATTACTTCTTCTCCTAGGACTTTGGCCAGTTCGAGACTTAAAATCATAGCCTCATACTCGGCCTCGTTGTTAGTCAATTTCAGAGTTTTTATGGATTATCTAATTATGCCGCCCATGGGTAGTTTCAGAACTATGCCGAGTCCAGACCCTCTCACGTTTGAGGCACCGTCAGTGAAGAGGGTCCATACCCCCAATGATGTTCCCGTCTTTAGCAAGAGTTATTTTTCTACCTCGGGCAAGGCGGCAGGCGTAAAGTCGGCCACGAAATCCGCCAAAATTTGGGACTTGATAGCCGTTCGGGTCTGGTACTCGATGTCGTACTCCCCGAGCTCAATGGCCCATTATGCAAGATGTTTCGAAGAGGGTATGTTGTCAAAACACATATACAATGGCATAGAAAATAAGGTATCAATTTTCGAGATGCACTTATTAATGCAAGAGCTAATTTTTCTATGTGCGGATACCTGGCTTTAGCATCTCCTAGGGTCCGACTCACATAATAGACAGGAAATTGCGTACCTTGTTCTTCTTGAATTAATACGCCACTAACCACTACCTCGGATACGGCCAAATACAAGTACAGCGTTTCGTTCTCCTTCGGGGTATGGAGCAGAGGTGGCCTCGAGAGGTACCGCTTTAATCCTTCTAAGGCATGTTGGCATTCTAGGGTCCATTCAAAGTTGTTTTTATTTTTGAGTAGGGAGAAGAAGTGGTGACTCTGATCTGATGACCTTGAGATGATTCGGCCTAAGGCTGCTATCCGCCCGGCCAGCCGTTGTACCGCTTTCACGTTATTTACCACGGTAATTTCCTCGATGGCCTTGATTTATTCGGGATTGATCTCGATTCCCCAGTTCGACACCATGAAACCCAAAAATTGTGCTCGATCCGACACCGAAGGCACACTTCTCGGGGTTGAGCTTCATGATATATCTTCTAAGAATTTCGAATGTTTTCTGTAAATGAATTAAATGGTCCTCTGTGCGGAGGGACTTAACTAGCATGTCATCAATGTAAACTTCCATAGACTTTCCTATTTGATGTTCGAACATCTTATTAACTAGGCGTTAATATGTGGCTCCTGCGTTTTTTATCCCGAAGGGAATTACATTGTAACAATAGGTACCATACTTCGTGATGAACAAAGTTTTTTCCTGATCCTTTGGGTTTATTTGGATTTGATTGTACCCAGAATAGGCGTCGAGAAATGTAAGGATCTCGTGGCCGGTCGTGGCATCGATCAGACGATCGATGTTGGGTAATGGGAATGAGTCCTTAGGACATGTCTTATTCAAGTCTTTGTAATCTACGCACATTCTTAATTTATTTCCCTTTTTGGGGACTACTACTACATTAGCTAACCATTCGGGATATTTCACCTCCCTAATGGACCCTATATTGAGAAGTTTTGTTACCTCGTCTTTGATGAATGCATGTTTTACCTCGGACTGAGGCCTCCGTTTTTGCTTTACTGGTCTGAACCTGGGGTCGACACTTAGCCGATGGGTGGTCACTTCAAGCGGGATCCCTGTCATGTCTATATGGGACCAAGAGAAGCAATCAATGTTATTAATAAAAAATTGAATGATTTTTCTCTTGAATTCGGGGGTTAATCCCGTTCCCAGGTATACCTTTCGATCTGCAAAGTGTTTGATCAAAACAGTCTGTTCAAGCTCTTCGACCGTTGATTTTGTTGCATCTGACTCTTCGACGGCAACGAAGGCTCGGGGAGTGATGAAGTATTCTTCATCATCCTCGCTCAACTACTCACAGACCGCCTGTCCCTCGGGGATCTGCTTGTCTTTCGACTTTTCCGAAGTGGAAGCTGCCGATGTTGGTGCCATGTCGCGTACCGCGAACATTTCTTTTGCTGCATGTTGCTCTCCATACACCGTGTTTACACCATCCATTGTTGGGAACTTCATCATTTGATGAAGAGTTGATGGTACTGCCCCCATGTTGTGTATCCACGGCCTTCCAAGTAAGGCATTGTACCTCATGTCACCTTCGATGACATGGAACTTAGTATCTTGAATTGTACCGGCCACGTTGAGTGGGAGGGTGATTTCCCCCCTCGTTGTCTCACTTGACATATTGAATCCATTGAGGACTCGAGAGGCGGGTACGATCCGATCGAGCAGTCCGAGCTGCTCTACTATCCTTGACCTGATTATATTGGCCGAGCTACCTGGATCCACGAGCACGCATTTAATTTGAATTTTATTCAAAAGAAAAGAGATAACCTGAGCATCATTATGAGGCTGAGACAAGGACTGAACGTCTTCTTCACTGAATGCAAGAGCGTCCTCGGGCATATAGCTCCGGGTTCGCTTTTCCTTTGCGATGGATACTTTTGTTTGTTTGAAAATGGGTCTCTACGGGACGTTGATGCCTCTAATGATCATATGGATGATATGTTGCGGTCCCTCCTGTTTGTTTTTCCTATTCGCCTCTCTTCCTCGAAATTGATTCCTTTCTTGATCATTAAGGAATTCTTGAAGGTTCTCTTTGCTGATCAGTCAGGCTACCTCCCCTTGAAGTTGTCTACAATCCTCGGTCCTGTGACCGTGAATGTCATGGTATTTGCACATTAAGTTAGGGTTCCTTTGGGAAGGATCTGACTGCGCGGTCTTTGGCCACCTGGTATCTCTGATTTTACCTATTGCTGATATGATGTATGATGCGCCGATGTTGAAGTTATACTCTAACAACCGGGCTACCTCCATTGGCCCCGCGTATCTGTCGAACCTAGTTTTGCTCAAGATCCCTCGAGAATTCTAACCTTGATCTAACCTTCGATCGTTTCAAGGTATATCACGCCTCGAGGCATTTCTTTGGTCTTCGATATACGGCTGGTATCTTTCTTTTCTTGGTTTCGACTCCCCTCCTGCATTCCTTGATTCCTTTGCTAAGAGCCTGCTTGGATATACTGAGCCCGAGGGGGCTCCCAATTGGTCGTCATCGACCCTGATATTCGATTGATACATGTTATGCACATCTGCCCAAGTCACGGCGGGATACTCGATTAAATTTTGCTTCAGCTGCTTCGAAGCTACCAAGCTTTGTTCATTCAAGCCCTGAGTGAAATCTTGTACCGCCCAGTCATCGGATCTAAAATCGGGATACGTACTCCCTTAACATCTCGTTCTCCCTTAACATCTCGTTCTCCCTCTGTTTAATTTTGAAGACATCGGACTTCCTTATTGTGACCTTAATGGCACCAGCATGCGCTCTCACAAAGGAGTACGCCAATATGGCGAACGAATCTATTAAGTTCGGGGGGAGGTTGTGATACCGCATCATGGCCCCCTTGGACAGTGTTTCTCCAAACTTCTTCAACAAGACGGACTCGATCTCGTCGTCTCTTAAGTTGTTCCCTTTTATACCACAAGTATATTTGATAATGTGTTCATTAGGATCTGTGGTCCCGTTGTACTTTGGGATATCGGGCATCCTAAACTTCTTTGGAATGGGCTTCGGAGCCGCGCTTGACGGAAAGGTTTCTGCACGAACTTCTTCGAGTCTACCTTTTCAGAACCGGAGGTGCACCCGGGATCTGATCGACCCTCGAGTTATAGATTTCTACTTTTTTTTTGTTGGCCTCTATCTTCTTTTCTCCTGATTCAATTATTTTGGTGAGATCCTCGAGCATTTTCATAATAGTGAGGTCTGTTCATGACCCGTTATCACACGATCTTTCTAGTGTTTGCTCGACTCGAGGAGCTGTTTGTGGCCCTCTATAATCGGGGTTTTTTTTGACTCTGTAGCTGAGCAATGGCAACATGTTATACTTGCAACATCTCAAAAATAATTTGTAGGCTGACTTCATTTCGAGCATGCGTTGTTTGTGCGTCAGGTTGGACTTCTCCTTGCACGCTTCCTCTGACATCCGCACCCAAACTGTGCTTATAGCAATATGCGAGCCAACATTAACTAGGTTGGGAATAGGTGCTACTCCGGGATTGAGTGGTGGCACACCGGCTGCTGAAGTTGCTGCGTTATTTTCCCCGTGAAAACTGAGGCCATCGTTGCCATGCACTGGTGCGTTAGCTGAGTTTGACATGTTTTAGCCTGAAATCAGAAAATCTTGGACAAGAAAAAGTGTGAAGAATAACATGTGTTATCAGAAGACTAGCAATAAATAATCACTATTATCTTTAGCCCCATGGTGGGCGCCAAACTGTTTACCTTGAAAATAGTATTAACAATTGTCATACCTCCTTTTTCCCGATAAGAGTGGGATAATAGGAGTTTTTCCAATTTAAGTGACATTATCGAATTTGGGATTATTTATTTAATTTTCAGAGTCGCCACCCGGATTTTTTACGGTGTTCCGAGACACCATTTATTTTTAATATCTCAAATCGAGGAAATTTTGACTCTGTTTTAAAAGTCTGCGAACCAGAAATTCGAGTAAGGAATTATGTTAACCCAGGAGAAGGTGTTAGGCACTCCAAAATTCTGTGGTTCTAGCACGGTCGCTTAATGATTTACTTGACCTAAATTGTTTAATTACTGATTTTAATACCTATGTGCATTTTTTACATTTTTACCGCTTTTTATTCTTCAGTTTTAATTTTTGAAAACTATATTAAAATGGGTTACGCGTACGTATACCCGCTTGAAGTTGATGCTTCAAAAATCGTGTCACGCATACGTGTACATAATTCATGACGCTTGATTTATTTAAGAAAGATAGTCAAAAAGTTGCGTGAGCGCGTATTTTGGTTTTCAAAAATCGAGATCACGTAACGCGAACATGTACGCAATAATGGTAATATTTTAAAATCTACTCCTAAAGGCATCTCGACGAGTATTCCTTTTAATATTTATTTGTGTTACGTAAATGTATACACAAAATATTTGGATACTAAAGAAAAAGTTATTCAAAGTTACGCGAAATTATATTTTGATTTTTTGATGTTTGGGAATTCTAAGTGCATTAATTGAGCATTAATGATCCTAATTAGCTAAAAGGGCCTGAAGCATTTTATTATTATTGGGAAGTTGCCTCCCTAAATTATTTTGGAGATTAGTATAAAGGTCATGAACTTATTTACTAGATGTTTAGCTAGTTAAAAAATTCTAGTGATTAAGGATTATGGACCCAAAATGAAGAAATGGGCCTGCTAAGGGTATTTACAGATCTGGCCCAGTCACATTTTAATAAAACTGGGCCAGTCACGACTTTGAGCAATAACAAAAAGGAGAAGAAGATAACACATGTTACCCAGTTTGGATTTTTATTCATCACACATAACGATTATGGCATTTGAATTTAAGCTAATGATGCTAATGAGGTTCCTCACATTCTAGATTAACGCATGACTTGATTAAATTTTAGAATCAAGTTGAGGATTGAATTCATCGGGGCTTTACACCTAGGCCCAATTTCCTAAAGTCCATATTTGTTTAGGCAATTCCAACTTGGGCCAACATACAAATCTGGCCCATCTCAAATTATCCTTATTTAGGGAATCTGAGCTTCATTTTTATGTCACAACAGGGCCTACTAGACATAACTTTGCACGGTTAGTCCAGCCCATAATTATTAATCACAACAATCAAGTTCTAAAACTAAAATGGGAGGGGATATAATTATCTTACAGATAAATTCACGAAATAAACATGACTTTACATGACCAACCAAATTCAATTCACATTTAATACAAACAGTGGAAAGTTTATGTCTTAAACTTAATAACTATTACATATCCATCACAGCCTTAGTTTTAGCTCTAAACCAAACGTAAATGTACACTACTTTCATCCCCAGGATCAACAATCTTCCTTCTCGTACTGATCATATGTGTGTTTCTGGGGTAAACCCAACCAACTGGTGGTCAGATTCACAACCTTAGTACTGCTCATAACATGTAAAGAACATGAATAACATCAAAGATTACCAAAAAAAACAAAATACTGGACAGATCTAACTAACCAGACATGTTCAATGCTAACAACTAAACAACCAATGAATTGATTTAGAAGACAGATGAAAGCAGACATGAATAGACTAACACATGTGACTGTAAACACAAACAGATACAAGTATTCAAGCAAGAATTTAGGCCAGAATTTTCATTTTTTATATAAGAGTGTGATTACATACCTAAGAGTATAGAAGACAGCAGCACAAACATACCAAATAAAGGTCGAAACAAGAAAATTTGAAGCTCAAACACAGCAGCAGCACAACAACAGTAGCCAACAACAAAAATTAGCTCCAGATAACCTCAATTTTTACCTAGAAAATCCATAATAGAAACCCCGAAACAAAATGAGATTCTAAAACCAGACTTTTGCTAGAATGAAGAAGGATTTCAGCAGCTTTGGTTCAAAAATCAATTAAATGAACAAAAATATTTCTAAATTTGTGTATTTCGTGTGTTTCCAGAGTGTATTTTTAGAGTGGTTTCAAAAATATTAAGTGCCTTCTCCTCTTGTGTATGTGAGGACTATCTATTTATAAGTTGTATAAAGTAAGCATATTAAAGGAATATTCTACCCTAAAATCTGAGATGCTCCATAGTACAACATCTTTTGTAACAGATTTTTGGTACAGTTGTCCATTTTATCAAATTTTCAGCATCTTTTTCAACAATGCTGAGACAGTTGTACCTATCTAGAAGTTTCTTCTCATTTTTGCTCTTTTAAATTTCTGAAAAATTCATTTTTACCCAAAATCTGATTTAATTTGGTTTTTCCTTATTTCACTTTGGTCACTTATCTCTATTCTAGAAGCTTCCTAAAGCATTTATGGCAGATATTCTTTAATTATAATTCCTAGACTACATTGTACAAGACTTGTATTTACCCCTTATCCTTTAAGGGTTAAGTTATTTGCCAATTTTTATCCTAAAAGTGAGATTGAATAGACCTAAACAAAATAATTAGTTAAATCTTAAGTGACTTTATTTCAAGACTTAAGTTAGCTAATTCAAATGATTTCATTAAGTGTAGTTAGTAAGTCTATTAGGCTTAATTGATCACCTCTAAATTATGACTTAGTCTTTGGTTTCAACTTAGGTTAGGCTTGACTAGTCATGTATAGTTATCCTTATATTAATCAAAATCAGAACCTTAATTAACTTACCCATAAACTGCTTATTCAATTAAATTAGGTGAATGACTAGCATGCAGTCTTTAGGACAGTGTAGGTGCAAATTCTATCCTAAGAGCTAAGGTTAGATTGACTTAGCACATAAAATCAGTAATTACTTTAAGCAATTATCATGTGAATCTTAGGCTAATTAATTTAGGCAATTACTATTTTTGATATATCTAATCATACATTATTTGACTAATTTTAACATCTGGACAATTAGGGAATATAAGGGAAAGAAAAGGGTATGTGAATCTAAGGTGATTAACTTAGGACCAGCAGATTAAACAAGTACCAGAGACTATCATTCCAGAATAAAATCCAGAAAAGTAAGGAAATCCTAAATTAATACACAATCAACAGCAACCAGAACTAATCAAACAGAAACAACAAAAAGAAAAGGAAAATCCCAACAACAATAAAATCATGCTTAAAAGTGACTAAACTTGGAAAATTAGGCTAATTAGTTTAGGGATTAATTAGTAAGACTAGATTTGACCTTAATTAGACCTAAACATGTATGTTTAAATTAGCATCAATTAATTAGTACATAAATTATGAGAATCAGAACCAGTCACAAAGGAAAAATCGAAAAACCTAGTTTGTAAACTACATTAGTCAAAACATGCCGGAATTAAACCTAGAATGAGATTCAAACAATATCAAAACACATCAATTTTTAAATAAAATCAGGAACTAAAAACCTAAGATTGAGTGACTAAACCAGTGACTTCAAAATTGAGTTCAAACATAAAAAATAGAGTTTAAAAGGGGTACCAGTTAGCTAGGATGTGTTTGACCGGACTCGATGACTCGCCAGACTTTTGGCCGGACTCCAGTAGGGTTTGAAACGAATCAAACCCACGTGAATCACTTGCTCTTGTCAAAAGAAAGTGACTCACGCAAGTGTGAGCCATTAATTTGCTCTAAATCGTCCAGGTTTAAATTTATAGGGCCTAGATCTAAAATTGGTGGATTTTGGAAGAGTTTTTGGGGAAACGGATGATATATTTAGGTTGAGGGTGATGAGGGGACTATTTGGTAGAACTTTGGGGTGGTTTGGGGTTATTCCGCCGCCAGTTGCGGTGGTATATGACGGAGGGAATTAGGGCGGCTAGGGTTTTGGGTCTGGGGAGGGAGACGAGAGTGAGGGGTGTGAGGGAGACGAGAGTGAGGGGTGTGAGGGAGAGTGAGTTTTAGGAGGTATGGGGTGATGTTAGGACAGTTATATAGAGGGGGGTGAGTTGTGGACTGTTGGATTAAAATGATCCAACGGTTGAGGTTGATAGGACGTCCAAAACGGGGTCGTTTGGGTTAAGTTGGGGTTTGGACGGGTTGGCCGTTTTGGGCTGGGTGTAACTGGGTATTTAGAAGATGGGGTTTGGGCTTGGGGCAATGGCCCAGTCCGGTCTTTAGCTCCCTTTTTAGCAAACTTAGGTTAATAAATTCATTAAAATTAATTTTAATTAAACTCAAAAATGTATTGATTGGTTTTAAACTAATTTAATCTAATTATAAGTTAATTAATGAATTAATTATAAGTAAAACCATTAGTTTTAATACCCCATAATTATTTAAAGAATAAATTTCTCAACTTTCCTAGTAAAATGACTAAATTATGCAACTAGTTATTAAAACATAATTATGCCAAATAATTCTAAAGGATGAATTATGATCACACCATGCAACTTATCACACCTCCTTTTTACCCCGGTAAGGGTGGATAAGGGAGTTTTTCCACTTTAAGTGACACTATTCGATTTTTGGGATTTTATTTCTATTCTGAGTCGCCACCCGGATTTTTTACAGTGTCCCGGAACACCATTTATTTATTTTTAGAAATCCCAAAACCGAGGAATTTTGACTCCGTTTAAATTGTCTGCGAACCAGGAATCCTGGTAAGGAATTTCGTTAACCCGGGAGAAGGTGTTAGGCATTCTCGAGTTCCGTGGTTCTAGCACGATTTCTTAATGATTAAACTTGGCCTAAATTGTTTAATTACTGCTTCTGTACCTATGTGCATTTCTATATTATTTAATGCTTTTATTTTTTTTATTTATTACTTGTATTTAAAGAGTTATCTTGAGACGGGCCACGTATGCGTAAACCCGTGGAGTTTAAAATGTATCGAAAGTCATGTCACGCGGACGTGTACACAATTCTCGACACTGAACTCATTTAATAAGATAAATAGGGTGTGCAAGCACATATTTGTTTTGTTGTCAAAAAGAGATCGAAATCACGTCACGCGAGCGTGTACGTAATTCCGATAATTTTAAGAAATTTGTTCCTAAAGTGTCTCTACGAGTGTTCATTTTAGTCTTTATTTGTGTTACGTAAACGTATACACAATTTGAGAAAAAAGGTACATTTTTAGTTGTTTTTGTTTCAAAGTTACGTATAACGTATACTTCGAGGATTGATTTATTTTCTAAGTCTAAGGCATTCACTATCTAAGGTTTTCGAGATTCATCATACCTAAATCAGAAATCCTAAATCATGAGATTGGGCTATGACCTAATCTAGTCCGATTTTGATCACTTTAGATCTTCCTAATTGTGACTATTTTGCAGGAGGACTACTAATCTAGGAAATTCAGCTAAGTCTTGAGGATATTTACTTTTTAGGTTTGATGAATAAATAATGGTAAAACTGTATGTTCATTCGAAATATATTTATGAACATAACACAACGGGTTTATATACAGTTTTCGCGTACGTTCTCTTATCAAGTATTTTCAGAACATAAATTCCGAATTTCAGAAAATGAATCAAAGCTAAAATTAATATGTATAGTCCGGTCTTAATTTACATAATTTTGGAAAATGAATACTAGTTAATTACAACTTCGACTGCTACTGTCAACATGCATTTTTGAAAGACAAAAAAATTTAAAATGACAAGTCTAACTAAATTATTTATCTTGAATCCTTTCAAAGCCATGCATTTGAGCTTTCATTTGTAATCTGTAGAACACCTCAATTAGATGAGTGTGTTATGCACCCATTGGACTAAACAGGACTATGCTAGAAAGTCGAGTTTAAATCGAATAATGCTTATTCTAAGCTAAAAAAATAGAACTACTCGTGTATTCTTTAATGCGGATTATAAGTCCAAAATCTACTATTTGGGTAGTAGTAATCAATAGATTTTCAAGAATTTATAGGATGAATCATATCATGAAGGAGGTTGGGCTCATCATTTATGATGTTTTTACACCACTTTTACCAGAACAGGTTCTGGCCTCTTATAGGTCGAATCTGACCATAAAAGAGGGGTCAGATTCATCTCTATAGAGGTCTTATTCAACTCATAATTGTGCCATGACTTTAATTTTTTAGGCATTTTTAGAGTATGAATCTGACCACTTGAAGGGTTCAGATTCAATATTCTACAACCTTGTCGATTGTTCACTTCGTACCCTTAAGGGTGATAGGCTACTGTTTAAGCACTTAACATGGGGTGAATTTGACTATCAACAAGTCAAATTCATCTACCCTAGTGCTAATACTAACATAATTCTAAACTATATAGGAACTTTGATTATTTAGGCATTTTTAGAGAATGAATCTGGACATTTAAAGAGTCCAGATTCCTTACTCTAAGGCCCTTTTCGATTACCTATTTTATACCCTTAAGAGGGTGATTTTCAGCAACTAAGCCATTGTTTATGCACTACTATGGGATGAATTTGACCATTACAAGGTCGAATTCATCTACCCTAGTGCAAATTATCTTAATAATAGACTAAAGCAAACACAAAACCAACATCTAACTTATTTTAACTACACAAACTCAAAGCATTCTGAAATCAATAAGACTTAATCACAACTAAACAGAATGATTCCAAGGATTCAGGTATTTCATAGACAACACTCATTCAGATTCATTTACCAGCATATTAACCAATCCCATTTTAGATTTTTCATACCAAAAACAAAGGAAAAAGAGATTCAGCTAGAGCAGAAGGATTTAAACAACAAAGAAAAAGAACAAAAATTCATATTTGATCATTTCAATAAAGTTAAGTTGTTACATACCTTGTTTGAAGAGAAAAGTAACAGAAAATCCTGACCAAATAAAGGTCAAGCCAACAGAAAATTCAGCTAGAAGAGAGAGAGTAATCAGGCAGCAAACAAACAGCAACCTCAAACCAACACAGCTCCTAAAATCAACCCAGGTGAGTTTGAAAAATCAGAAACTCAAGGAGAAACAAGGCTGAAAACCCAAGTAGATTCTTGATGAACTTTCGAAGAGAAATCAGATTTTTGTTCTACTAATATCTTTTGAAATCTTCTCATGAATAGGAAACTACTCTAAATTCTCTCTGTTTTCCAAAATGTTTTTAGTAGCTAACTCAATGTAAAAGAGGGTCAAATAGAATGTCCTAAAAGAGATCCTTCTAATGTGGAAAATGGGGCTTTTTATAAGGGACTTGGGGATGGGATATATCTAGCATATTCCCTGTCTAATGAGCTGAAATAGTACATAGGGCAGTTGTCAACCTCATCTTTTGGGACAGTTTCCCTTATTCCAGGATTTTCCAACCCTTAAAAGACCCTTTTACCCTTAAAATCTGATTTCCTAAATTTACATTACCTGTTGTACTCCTTGGAGTCCCTGAATTTACCATTGGGTAATCATGGTTACTCGCTTAGGTTATTATTTAACTCTAGTTAACTAATACTAGTTATGTCCTTTAGGTGACTACTAGTTGTTCTTAAATAAGGTTAAGTTAACTAATTAAAGGTTAATTGATTAAATGCCTTAGCTTTCATACTAACTATCTATGTTTAAGTTATTTAATTATCAGTTTAATTAAACTTAATTGAGATTAGTCAACTCAGTTCTCTTAACTTAGGTTAAATGATCTGTTTTAGTCAATTAACCTCAAACTAATTATCTTAAACAGATTTTTTTTAGTTAATTACTTAAGAGGCTACCTAAGTTAATTTCTAGATTGAAAAATTTGGAATTATTTAAATGTGAGACTAAGTGAATCAATTATTCTTAAACTTAGTTAACTCAAATACACAATTGAGCCTAACTAGTTGTCTTAGATCAATTAATAGAAATAATTAAGTTGTTAGACCTAATTAATTAGGGTGCTTAATCTTTACTGATTTTGGACCTGTTTGAGAATGAGGTTAACTAGGTGTTGGTTAATTCTAACTTAGTAAATTATACTTAACCCTTAATGAAATTAGGAGTCTAGTCTCTTTTTAGGAAGTTAGGTTAGATAATTAGCTTAATTAGTTAATTAGAGAGTTGGTTTCTAATTATGTTGTTAAATATCCTAGTCTTGATAGTGTGTCTAATAAATGAACAAAGCTCGGGACTAACTGGGGTAATTAACTTGTTAGGATCAGATTTTATTAATGAAATAGGAGGTTAGGAGACCAATTACCGAAGAGTCCTAGTCATCTTATATTCATATTAAACTGGACTGATTAATCTAACAAATTAATACCCCTAAGTGAACACATAAGAAATCAGTCAATCAACCAGGATATTCAAGAGGATCTGATCAAGAACAAATACATCAAGACCTGAGTTATGTCATTCAAATATCTAAACAGGGTTCGATTAATCTAAACATTTATGATTGAACTAACAATACACAAGGTCAATTAACCAAACGTGAGCTAATGATAGGAAACAGATACGCACTGATATTGTAAATAAAATCCTAAGTTAGCTACTATGCAATGAAATCCATCCAGGTTTTGAATTAATTACATAACCAAACAGAATAAAACTAAAAAGAGAAAAAAAAACAGTTAGCCAAAAGGGACAATGAAAACAGCGGTTAGGCCATTAATTTGTTCATGATTTTCTTAGTCACATAATCACTCAGGGACTGGAGAATAATAGCTAGACGAACAGCAACAAGCAAAGAAGAAAACAGAGAGGAAAAAGAAAGAAAACAAGCTAACTAAACTGAAATAATCTAAAAATGGTGATTAACATGAAATTTTAATTTTAATAACAATGTAAAACAGTAAGGAAGGAAGAAGAATACCCGTAAAAGGGTTTGGAAAGTTTCCGGGGATTGCGAGAATTTTGGCCGGATTTCGGCGGGGTTTGGAAATGATCCAAACCCACATGAATCAATAGCTCTCATCAAGAGCTATTGACTCATGTAGGTATAAGCCATTAACAGTCTTTGAATCGGCCGAATGAGGTTTTTTTTAGGGTTTCAAGGTTTCAGATCTGAAATTGACGCAAATCGACTGGTTTTTTGGGGAAACTAGCAACGGGAGGTGATTGAGGAGACGATGGGGATCACCTGGTTAAAAATTGGAGTTGATTGGGAAAGTTCTGCCGCCGGAGGTGATTTCCGGCTGGCAGAGGATGGTAGAAGAGGGGTGGAGCTACGGTGGTCCGGTGGTGGGGGCGGCTGGTCTCTAAAGGAAGAAGGGAGAGAGACGAAGAGGGGTATGGTATTAGACTTAGACAAATGAGTGGGTTGGGTGTGGTTTGGACATATATATAGTTAGGGATTAGATAGTTCTCAGCCGTTGGATCTGGAAAGATCAACGACTGAGATTGACACTTCTTAAACGGTGTCGTTTGGACTAAGTGGGGGTCAAACCGGGTTGAGGGATTTATTGGGCTGGGTAGGTGTAGAGGCATATTGGGCCTGGGTGATTTCAAGCCCAGGTCCGAATTTAGTCTTTCTAATTAACTAAACCAATTAATGTAATTAAATTCCACTCTAATTAAATCTAAAAAAAATGTAATAGTTGATTCTAAACCTCATTTTTATCTTATAGATTAATTAGGAATAGAGAATAATTAAATTTATACTCCTAATTAATAAGCGATTGATTTGGGTAATTAGTTGTTTAGAACTTACCACACCAAATAAAAATTGTCTGTCTATTATTAAAATTAATTATAAATAATGAGTTCATAATTCTTCGATAATGGTAACGCAATTTTAATGACTTTAAAAGATGAATGCTGAATAAACAAATGCAAACAATTCACAATTAATCACTAAAATTCAACGAAAATTCATAAAGCCAATTAATTTATTGAGATTTTTATAGGATGATGTGATAGGTAAAAATCACGTGCTCACAGCTGCCCCTCTTTGCTTGGAAACACGAAGAGTTTCCGGACAAAGACAAAGTGAGCAGTCATAAGCGACTTTACCCATTCGTACGCTCCATTGTGAAGCGTTTTGAAAAGTTTGACCGAACCTTGCTTCAAAGGTTGCCTACATATCCTTGGCTACAAAGGAATCAGGTCAGTGTAGTTCTGGAATTTTTGGTAGCTGGGACTACCGAGTAACTGTGGTTTCACTGCGGTTGCTGCTATTACTGCTGCGGATCTCCTTATTACACCCAAAGTAAACAAAACAACAGACTAACTAAACCTATCAGCTGCTAGTTACAAGATTCCTATCTAAGACATGTTCTTGAGTCTTGATCTTCTGCTAACTCTGACCTGGATCTTGATGTTTGTTAGTCGCAGGTGTTGGTTTCGTCTCTTCTCTTTTCGGATTAAGGCAGGATATACCGAACAGATGACTTCAATCTCGTCCTGAATAGTCCATATCTTCTCCGTATCTGCACTTTTGGATTTAGACTCCTTTTTTTTATTATTATTCTAGATCGAAACTTCTTCTTTTGGTCGTCTCGAGTCCAATGTCCTAAAAATGCTATCCGCACAATCAAAAAGCGAATGAACGAAATTTTCTGCCCCAGTTTTCACTAGGAAAATTTCGTGAGTTATTGTAAGGAAATATATACTACTTTATTATTTGAAAATAATGAAAATTCGGGAACAGTGCACCCGATGTTATTTGTAGACTAGGGGGTGGATACCCTATGCCCAAAGGTAAAATCAACTGGGGGTTGGGAGACCCTAGGAAGAGAATTGACAGGTTATGTTGTCATCTGAAAAGGTCAACAGGTTATGCTGTTGCCGGAAAAAGAGGTCATTGGGTTATGCCAATGTCAGAAAATGGTCAACAGGTTATGCTGTTGTCAGAAGAGATCATCAGGTTATGCCGACTTCTAGAAAGGTTAACAGATTATGTTGTTGCCGAAAAAGATTATTGGGTTATGCCAACGTCAGAAAATGATCAACAGGTTATGTTGTTGCCGGGGAAAGGGTCATCGGGTTATGCCAATGTCAGAAAATGATCAACAAGTTATGATGTTGTCAGAAGAGATCACTAGGTTATGCCGGTGTCTAGAGAGGTCAACAGGTTATGTTGTTGCCGAAAAGATCATTGGGTTATGCCAAAGTCAGAAACTGATCAACAGGTTATGTTGTTGCCGCGAAAAAGGTCATTGGGTATGCCAATGTCAGAAAATGATCAACAGGTTATGCTGTTGTCAGAAGAGATCACCAGGTTATGCTGATGTCTAGAGAGGTCAACAGGTTATGTTGTTGCCGCGAAAAAGGTCATTGGGTATGCCAATGTCAGAAAATGATCAACAGGTTATGCTGTTGTCAGAAGAGATCACCAGGTTATGCTGATGTCTAGAGAGGTCAACAGGTTGTGTTGTTGCCGGAAAGATCATTGGGTTATGCCAACGTCAGAAACCGATCAACAGGTTATGTTGTTGCCGGGGAAAAGGAGATTACTGGGTTATGCCAGTGTCAGAAAAATGATCAACAGGTTATGTTGTTGTTAGAAGAGATCACCAGGTTATGCCGATATCTGGAAAGGTCAACAGGTTATGCTGTTGCCGGAAGTGAGATCATTGGGTTATGCCAATGTCAGGAGATGATCAACAGGTTATGCTGTTTTCAGAAAAATCACCAGGTTATGCCGGTGTCTGCTAGAGAGTGGGACCCTATGTTGGCATCAACTAAGGACTGGGATATCCTAGGTTGGCATCGAGTTATGTCGGCTTTAGGTTATGTTGGCATCAACTAGGGAATAGAGACCCTATGTCGGCATCAACTAAGGAATAGAACATCCTATGTTGGGAAAAGGTGTAGCTAGGGATTGGAGTTCCTATACTACTTTAAGTTTGGATTGTTTTCAACATCGTTTTTTCTTCTTTTCTTTTCTTTTCGTTTGATTTTGAGTGAATGCGAAAAAGAGTTTTGGAGAAAACTTCCCTTTTGGGAGTTGTTGTTGCAGAGCTGCTTCTAGCTCTTGCGCCTTTATTTTGGTTGCACTTGCGTTTTCCAAGGTTATTTTGGGTTACACCTGTTTCCTTCAAACAAAGAACAATTTGTTAGTTTGAAACGGCGGTTGGTTTTGCGGCCTTGATTTTTCACTGCTTGATCTTGGTTCTTTGAGCGAAGATCTCAACAAACTGCTTACTTGCTTGTTGGGGATTGGGTTTCATCTCTAATCTCGGGGACCCTGGGCTTTCCATATTTTATCATGACGATCGATCACGTGGGACCCAATGTTTCGTTTTGCCTTTGTAATCCTTTCACTTGCTTTTTTCTTTTGGATTTCAGGAGTATCGGGGGTGTTTTGGCCCTTCAACTTCTGCTGCAGTGGTTATTCGCGGGACTTAATTTTTCCAATTTTATTTCGCCTTTATTGGCCTTTCACTTCTGACTTTTCTTTCAACTTTACCTTTAAAGCATGTGGAGCATTTCGGCATTTCGAACTTTGCCGAGAAGGTTAGTCTCGCGGGACTCAACCTTTCATTCCAATTGCCTCGATAGGCATTTCATTTTGATTTTCTCCTTTCAAGAGTTTTGCGTTTAAAGCATCGACCATTGCGACCAGTCGGGATTGATTCGATGCCCTGATGAGGCTCAATGCCCTTGCATGTTGGCTTGTGTCAAACGAGGACCCTGTAAATCAGTTTTCTTTGCGTTGCTTCAGAAATAGAGTCATACTGGAAGGGATTGAGATAAAAATAACAAAGAAACGGAGGTGATGACTTTTGACAAAAATATCCCTTTCGGGGGAAAAGAGAAGAAGGACTTATCTGGAGTGTATGCGGCCTTCAATGAACATGACATGCGTCTTGGACTGGATGCCTGAACTATATGGGCCATCTGACTCTCAGTAATTCGTCACGACTTTTTACCCTGAGGTCAAGAAGCCTTGCCCCGGATCATGTTGATATCAGTGACAAAACCTCTTCTCGATTAGTAGTGCCCTTTTTTGGGTTTTCACCGACTAACCTCTCTCATTTCTCTTCTCAACATCGCCCTGTAGTGCTCTTTGCGAGTTTTTACAAACAAGACTCTCTCATTTTAGTTTCTTCTACTCATCAACGCCTCATGGTGCCCGTATGGGTTTTCACCGATAAGACTCTCTCATTTTCATTTCTTTCCTTACCATCACCTTATGGTGCTCGCGTGGGTTTTCACCGATAAGACTCTCTCATTTTAGTTTCTCTCATTGTTCGCCCGCATGGCCTTTCTTTGTCGATCGATCGGAAGGACTTGAGCGGGATTTGGGGTAAAGTAATTTGTATCGATTTACAACTTTGGAACTTTTCAGGCGAATCATCGCCGAATTTTCACACTTGCCCCAGCTTAAACTTTTGGGGGAATGTGGATTTTTATTTTTGTGTGACTGAACCCCAGGGAGAGGCTGCCTACGTATTCTTTCGGAATCAAGTCAGAACGTAGTTCGGGAAGTTTTGGTTTTGTTTTTGTTTTGAACTTTTTTTGTTTTCTTTTCATCATCATTTTCTTTCTTTTGTTTTTTTTTTAATCATCACTTCAAGTTCCAAGGAGGGTAATCAAGGAAAAGTAACCGACTCAAAGGGTTTACAAGATCTGGTAGTGTTTGGGGTAGCGTTTGTCAGGACCATAGCTCATGAATCTCGGGTGATGACGAAGGTGTTCAATTAACCACATTTGGAGAATAATGTTGCAACCTTCGAAGAATGTTTCGCCTGACTTGCACTGCGTTAAAGCCAGGTAAATATCAGACAGTATGAGCGGAGCTAAAGTGTGATCCTTTTTCTTAGTCAAAACCTGGGCGATTCTAGCCACATGAACATCAATGGTACCTTTTGCATTTGGAAAGACCATTACACCCAGGAATGACACTATGAAGGCTATTCGGTGGTGAATTCTCCCGGTATCCTTGTCTTTCTTGTTGTTTAGCCCCTTTTCATGTGTTTCGAACCCGTCTGGAAAGCCATATCTAGAGTACAAGAAAAAGAGCGTGCAACAGCCATCAACCACCCCGCTCTTTCTCATTTGTTTGCTGATGGATAGGAAATCGAAGAAACAGCGTACTGACATGGGCCTCGGGAAGATGAGTTGTTGGTTCCTTAAATTCCGTCCAAAACCCGTATACCCTGCTATCTCTTCTAGGGTAGGAGTGAGCTCTAAATCCGAGAAACAAAATACATTATGAACTGGATCCCAGAAGGTTACTAAAGCCTTGATTAAGTCATTTCTCGGTTTCACCTTCATGATGTCAACGAGAGACCCCAATTGCTCACTTACCCATTCTTTACCCTCCTCGTCTAGGTCATGCCACCACATTCGGAGTTGTAGGGGAGCTTCCTCTACGATATTCAGTTGCGGATTCTGGACAGTACTCATTTTGTACCTACGAATAGGTAAGGTCAGGATTGCTTTTAGTTTTTGAAAGAGAAAATCAATAAATTCTTTTTATAAAGACCAATTTTAGTTTTCAAAAGACACTTCTCCCAAAAACGGCTATTTGCGCAATATTGACCAAAATGATCATTTTTGCAAAAGTGGCCCCTTTCTCACTTTTGAGTAAAGTTTGTGGCTGAAGCAGGGTACTTTCCTAGAAAAAGTACAGACACATCCGTTCTTAACGAAAATAGCCCTTCGACAATGTAAAATGCTCTAAGGTTATTCTGGCAAGAACGGTACAAGACTTAACCGAAGCTGGGTCGGTTTTATTTTGACTAATGGACTTATTTTGTCTATTTTGAAAAGTGGGGTCGGCACCGATGAGGTTTGCCTATGTATCTCACATCCGGTGAGAATCAGGCCCATTTTCACTTATTTTGAAATTCTTTTCTACTCTTTTTTTTCGAAAAATATTTGACGGAGTTTCGAGGTATTTTCAAATATCAGGGTTTTTTTTCTTTTCAAAATTGGTAAATTTCTAATCTCCCCCACTCTTGGTTTTTATATTATTTTATTTCTTTCTTTAATCGGTCAACAAACAAGCCGAGACAAATAATGCGCACGTAGCGAGTAGGATGCATCAGGATGGTCTTTTTATTTTCGGATACACCTGCACTAGACGGGCTCAACCCCTGTGTTGAGTCCCCTAAGTCAGAAATGCACATGATGCAAATAAGCGTTCCTACCAGGGATCCGATATGATGTTTTGTCATTCTAGGTTTAAACCTGGGATTTTGTTCTAGACCTGGCTTACCCGAGCGGACAACTCGAGTCGGGGTGGGAGCGACATACCGGTAGCACGAAAGGCTATCCGGCCTAGTGGCTAATCCATCCCCGTTCTTCTTACTTGGTACGGCTTCTAACAGAAAGGCGAGCCACGCGAATGTGTGCACCAATTTTTAGAAGACTCAGAAGGGAGGCGTAAGAAGGCAGTTTAAATACAGTTCAAATAAATATCAAAGCGGTAAATAGATGACATTTAGCACATTAGGCATAGAAGGACAGTAATAGCAACAATTTAAACAAACTAAGTAAAATCATATTAAAACTCGAATTCTTGAACCCTAAACCAGAGATTCTGGGTTCGGAATCCCCAGCAGAGTCGCCAGAGCTGTCACACCTCCTTTTTCCCGATAAGGGAGGGATAATGGGAGTTTTTCCAATTTAAGTGACATTATCGAATTTGGGATTATTTATTTAATTTTCAGAGTCGCCACCCAGATATTTTAGGGTTTTCCGAGACACCATTCATTTTTAATATCTCAAATCGAGGAAATTTTGACTCTGTTTTAAAAGTCTGCGAACCAGAAATCCGGGTAAGGAATTCTGTTAACCCGGGAGAAGGTGTTAGGCACTCCCGAATTCCGTGGTTCTAGCACGGTCTCTTAATGATTTACTTGACCTAAATTATTTAATTAATGATTTTAATACCTATGTGCATTTTTTACATTTTTACCGCTTTTAATTCTTCAGTTTTATTTTTTGACAACTATATTAAAATGGGTTACGCGTACGTAAACCCGCTTGAAGTTAATGCGTCAAAAATCGTGTCACGCGTACATGTACATAATTCATGATGCTTGATTTATTTAAGAAATATAGTCAAAAAGTTGCGCGAGCGCGTATTTTTGGTTTTCAAAAATCGAGATCACGTCACGTGAACATGTACACAATCACGGTAATATTTTAAAATCTGCTCCTAAAGGCATCTCTACGAGTGTTCCTTTTAATCTTTATTTGTGTTACGTAAACGTATACGAAAAAAATGGCTACTAAAGAAAGAGTTATTCAAAAGTACGCGAACGTATACTTTGATATTTTGATATTTGGGAATTCTAAGTGCATCAATTGAGTATTGATGATCCTAATTAGCTAAAAGGGCCTGAAGCATTTTATTATTATTGGGAAGTTGCCTCACTAAATTATTTTGGAGATTAATATAAAGGTCATGAAATTATTTACTAGATATTTGGCTACTTAAAGTAATCTAGTGATTAAGGATTATGGACCCAAAATGAAGAAATGGGCCTGCTAAGGGTATTATACAGATCTGGCCCAGTCACATTTTAATAAAATTGGGTGAGTCACGACTTTGAGCAATAACAAAAAGGAGAAGAAGATAACACATGTTGCTCAGTTTGGATTTCTATTCATCACATAGAACGGTTATGGCATTTGAATTTAAGCTAATGATGCTAATAAGGTTTCTCACATTCTAGATTAACTCATGACTTGAGTAAATTTTAAAATCAAGTTGAGGATTGAATTCTTTAGGGCTTTACACCCAGGCCCAATTTCCTAAAGTCCATATTTGTTTAGGCAATTCCAACTTGGGCCAACATACAAATCTGGCCCATCTCAAATGATCCCTATTTAGGGAATCTGAGCTTAATTTCTATGGAACAACAGGGCCTACTGGACATAACTTTTCACGGTTAGTCCAGCCAATAATTGTTAATCACAAAAATCAAGTTCTAAAACTAAAATGGGAGGGGATATAATTATCTTACAGAGGAATACTAAGTAAGGAGCAATAGATCTGAGAGATAATGTTGAACGAAGAGAGCAGAGAATGTTCTATTGTATTCAATGTTTGTATGTCTTACAGAATGACAGGGGTCCCCTTTATATAGGAGGGGGAATCCCAACATAGTACATATCTAATTAATGCAGAAAAATACTATTGGTACAACTGTATAGTGGCTCAGTACGGATTTGTACTATTCTTGCAGACCTTGTCAGCTCTAACCACGTGCCCTTAGGAATTTTCCGTCTTTCCATGATGGTCATCGATTTTCATACTGCCTCGAGGTACGCTGTGGTGAGTCCTCGATATGCTCTCGAGAGAGAAGTATTCGAGATTCGGACTATGTTTCGAGCCCCTCGAAACCGGTCTTGGGATGTCATATAGGTTCTAAAATTAGACTTCCCCGATTTTGGACGTATACATAATTCCTTTTCTCTAAAATATTTTGATGCAGTCTAACTCTGACCGTTTAAATCCAAATATATGCTCCTAATGTAATTAATTTACTATTTTCCTGTGTAAATATACTATTGATTATCAGGTTTTCTCTGTGGTTTCCATTAATTAATGACTTCATTCCACCCCCCACCCAATATAAGATTTTCAACTGCGGGAAGTAACCACCATGTTGTAAGATGCTACTAGAAAAGAATCCTCTTTAATTGTGTAGCAGAATGGTAAATTCTCACTCTTATTATTTCCGGTATTATTTCTTTTGTAAGATAATCCGGGAAAGGGGAAAAAACTGAACTAGATGGAGGAATTCTTTCTTTCTTTTTGTATTTGAAAAATATTAGTTGGTTGATGAATCCGTTCTTGCAAATACATCTTTAAACTACAACACATTTAGATTACTTGTTGGCAGTGGTGGAGGCAGAATTTTCGTTAATAGGTTCAAAAAATACAAAAGTTAAAAAAAATTAAAAGAGAGTGGGGCTATTGGAAATTGAACCAATGATCTCACAAAAGTTTTGAACCCCCTCACCTCTAAGTTATAATTTTGGGTTGTGTTAAGAAGATTCAAAATACAATATATTGAGGTAAAAAACAGATTTTACCTTATATATACAGTTGTAATTTTCGACGAAGGGGGTTCGTGTGAACCCCTCCGCCCCCTAAATCCGCCCCTGCTTGTTGGTATTGCTTTTTTATCAATTTATCATTTTCTTTTGTTGAACTAAAAGTTTTACAAGTTAGTAATATAGGTCTATTAATTTACAGTTGTCAAATCGATTTACATCGTGTACCTTCAGAAAATATAAATGATTTTTTTTCTCTAGCAGTTATCGCATAATTTGTATTGTACTGGTGGATGTTGATTGCTTTTTGAAGGTAATATAAAACTTCTCTTGCTCTGCTGATTTTGGAAGAGCAAAGGCTCTCTCAACCGAGCTCTGTCTAAGCTGGTACTCATAGCAAATGATGAATTAACAGCCCAGTGATGTGCTTGAAGGTGCAACAACTTCCTATATTTTTTGTATATTATATATTTACATAATTTATAGTAGTATTTAAGTACGGTTGAACTAAATAGCACTAGCACTGGAAACGTACGATGTACTTATGTTTTTTTTTTTTTTTTTGCACTAATCATAGATAAAACTGCCATATTATGCATGTATTTATTACTACACATAGTAGTGTTTTGGTTATGGGTGTCTATTTTGATTTCAATATGGGTTAGTGTTTGATTTCATGGATTGCTCGCTATTTTGATCCACCTAAGGCCGGAATGATGAATTTATTGTCATGCAGGAGCCTATTTATTTATGTAATAATAATGTTTGTTTCTTATCGTTGTTAAAGTTCAAACAATGACATCGATAAATTATAGAAATAACTTTATAGTGAACGTGATTCACCATTAATCTTGGGCCCGTACATGTTGCACGAACAAATGCATCTAGTATTAAGTTAATGGACACTCTTAAAAAATTTAAGAATTTCGAACATGTCTCCAGAAAATTCTCTTTAAAGCAGAACTACTGTTCACTTCATCCAAAGCACTAAACATTCAAGTGAAATTTAAACAATGAATGAAGTATGTTATTTTGCTGAAAATAGTCCAACAAACATACTAGTTCAACTGGTTCGGCAAGTCTTACACAAAC
Source organism: Nicotiana knightiana (assembly GCA_005239525.1). Lineage (NCBI taxonomy): Eukaryota > Viridiplantae > Streptophyta > Magnoliopsida > Solanales > Solanaceae > Nicotiana > Nicotiana knightiana. Next base: position 82,760 of record ML391725.1, read on the forward strand.
TGATAGCAGTCAATTCTCAGAAAAAACCCAATTAAACAAGTAGATAGAACATAGATTTACTCAGCCGTTTAAACACGTAGATAGCACGTACATCGATCTACTCCTCAGCGGTCAAACTTTAAATTTGCTCTCCGTCACAGGAACCAGCCGCTCCTCCTCCCTCCTGCTCATCTTCGCACTTCAAAGGCTGGCTAAAGCAATCAGAGCAAAGCAATTCCAAACAAAAAGTTTCCTCATATTCAGTGTTATTTATACATCTGCCACATTGACTGCAGCGTAAGATGCAAAGTGAGCAGGCCCTACATTCTTGAGTAGCTTGATGTTTCGCTTGACAACCCTCTGCAGGACAATCATAGACCATTCTCATTTTTCCACATCTAGGGCATATTTGAACATCAATAGCTCGATTGTCATCAGATAAACGATAAATATTCCTCCGAGAAAAGAAATGGGGTTTGTAAACATTATTTTGCTGCATCTGGCTATCTACACCTAGCAGAAACCTGAGTTCTTCAACATGTTCATGAGTCACTCCATAAAGGCCGCCAATTCTCAGGTGCTTTATACCCATTTTACCTCTTTTAGAGTTAAAGGACTTCACCATATTTACAACGCCCTCAATACTGAGTCTTGTACATGCAGGAACAAATAGCTGCATGAAGTAAAAACAAGATTTAAGTACACCATTGTAAATTCAAGAACACACTATTAGTAACAAAAGGGACCTTATCCAAAAAAGAGAGAACAAAAACTATTAGTAGCAAAACCAGGTATATCTTGCAAGAGTATTTAGCACAAGGCAGCCAATAACGAAAATGAGAAAAGGACAGAACCAAACAGCCTGCCAGCAACCCAACAGGAAAAAAAAAGCGCATCAAATAAAGATTAACATTTCCATAAGCAATTCAAACTTCTACAAATAAAAGCTAAAACGGCTGAAACCTGCTTTAACTCCTCTAGGTTAGGTAATGCAAACAATACAATGACAATCAGTTCAGATTCTGCTTACAATTTAAAATAAGGCAATTATGGTGACAGAACTACATCCAAACTGAGATTGTGGTCATTAAACAAAACAAATGTGAATCATATATTGTATCGCATATGCAAAGATGCAAGTGATCAATGTGCTACCAATAAGAGTGCATTTAGGAAGTACATATCTAAGTGATTGTCAGGCTGCATTGTGACAGGCATCAATAAGCAATTATGCCATTTCTGACCAAACTTTTGAATCTTCCACACAAAATACCAGGAATAAATGGCATGAATGCAACTTCTACTGCTCAGGAAACAAAAGCAAGGGGTCATTGGAATGTGCTAAAGAGCAAATTGTTAATATCAACAAGCATATAATAAAAATACCATTATAACGAGCACCACAAACAAATATATCTCTTAAGAGACAGTAAAGTAAAATAAATTGAACAACTGACCTTTGTCAAAAGTGGATTAGAGTCAAGTACTCTCCTCAAACCGTCATCTGTGATGCGGGTGCACTCTAACAAACTCAAGCATTGTAAGTTACCTTGAGCCCTGCTAGTCAATTGCAAGAGGACATCGTCACTGATTTCATTCAATGGTTTTTCAATATGAATGCTCCTCCACAACAAAGGATCATTTTTGACAGTAAGTCGAAAGGACCTACAAACACTTTCTACGGTCAAAAGATCCTTCACTCCAAGGTAACCAAGAGCAAAAGATAAAGCCTCATGAGGGGCACCTTCATTTTCAGCAGAGCAGGATGTCGAACCATCTGTTCCTGCCATTGTCTGCGGCAGAAAACTGCCTGAACCTACATTATTGAAGCCTGCAGTGTCCCCCACATTGCAAGCTGAGCCAAGACCAACATGGGCCAAGGCGTCCCTCATATCTCTCTCCCCAACAAACCAATTCACCGGATCACCTTTATTCATTTTGTCATCAGACCGAATGTGACAACTAGGGAATGATTGGAACCTCATAGCATCACTCCAGATAAAATTCAAACCCGCAAATAAACCATAGTCCTCATTACTTGGACAAACATGGTTTCTCCTGCATCCTCCATAATCAACTTCCAAATCCTCAAGCCATCCAGTAATGGCTGTGATAGTGGTGCTTATATCCATCCCAAATGGATCGGCAGGGAGACGGTCAACGATATCCTCCGCTACCGACTCCGACAAATCACTCGTCTCTACTCTTTTCCCCGCATAATCATAATCAAATCCCTCTCGGGGCCGAGCAAAATTCTCCACTTTTTTCTCTGGAACACCCTCTACTAGATACCCATTAACAATTCTCATCGGTGATATCAAATTATCCTCAGATATATGTGCCGGAAATATGGGCCGATGCGAAAAATTTAACGCCATTTATGGTTCAAATTAACTCTCAAGACAGCTAAAAGGAAGACCTTCTCTTTTCTCTTTTTCTGGTTTTTTTTTCTTTTCTCTCTTTTTTGGTGTGCAATACTGTGATGCGAAGTTTTTTATTAGATTCAACAAGAAAACCCTCAATTTAGGATGGTAAACTAAAAACAACGCACCTAAAATCTCACAGAGCTTCTTGTAAGGAACCCTAAGAGAATCCGAATAATACAGTAGAATCAATCAGTGAACGACACCTTAAATTTTCGATATTTTTACTATACAAAATAATAAGAATCAATGAATATTTGGCAGAATAGGAAAACCTAACAAGCTAGGGTTTTCAAAAGAATGTGGAAAGAGAATAAATCGAAACGATACAAAAAAAAAAAAAAAAAAAAAAAAAAAAA